>JANHGN010004371.1:23420-43704 GCA_024605025.1 Megaceryle maxima | reverse complement strand
CCTCAGGATAACTTTACAGAGACACAGCACTTTATGCTGACTGAGGCTTAGCCAGACCTAGCATGGGATTGTCGAATCCCTCAAAAGCTACCATATTCCTTGTTCCACAAGGAATTCTGCTACAAGTCTCCATTCCCCATTAGATTTTGACACTTGCCGTATAGGACTGTTAAAGGGTGAACGAGTTAACTGCAGACAGTGCAGGTAGTTAGAAGAACTGAGCTGAAAAGTAAAATCAGTGAACAGAATTAGTTCTGTTCTCACTCAAACCAGGACAATATACTGTGTCAAGTAAAATGTCTTGATTGATACAGATATGGACTGTCTCTGCTTCCTTCATGCTAGAATCACATTGCTGGCTTATAAAAATGGATTCTGTTAGTACAATAAGGTCTTTCTTCATTGCATTGTCTAGATAGATTACTGGTGAATGCAAAAATAATTTTGGAATGATGAACAGTTCAGAGCTTCCATTATCACCATTACAGTCAAAAGCAGTACCATCTCCACCTCTACACATCTCCTCCAACTTTTGATATATAGGCAAATGTCATCTCCTATGACAAGGGTAGTCTATAGACCACCCCTGTAAAATGTCCCTAAAATTCTTATAAAATATCCATTGAGTTCATACAGTCCATGACACAGGTGCCATTTTCTATGGTGATCACTTAGGACAGAAGAGATGGTGGTGTTTTTGGAGTTATTTAGCCCCAAATTCATCTTAGTTTGGCTAACCACTGCACTTGTGTGTCTTCTTTTGAGGCTAGTCTTCCACTGTTTTTTGTGGTTCCTGCCATAATACTTCCTATAACATGTAATGCAAGTTGTGGGCTACAAGAATTTAAAGGTGTGCCTGTTACGGTCTTCATCCCTTGACCCTTTGGATGAGGGTTTCACATTTTCAGTGAAATCCTACTGTTGCCCTTTCCCTTTCATGTGTGTGTCTGTGAGCCAAAGTCCCGTAAGTCTGTGTCTGCTCCAGCATAAGAAGGACAATATTTCCCACAGGTCCAGGAAGAGGAGTGACCACTGTAAGGTCTTTGCTGTGCCCAAGGGACTCCCTGGGCCATGGGTGCTGTCACCCCATTTCTGCCTTTGTGCAAACAACAGGGAGATGCTACATGATGAAGAGGTGCCACTGCTGGTACAGAGCTGCAGGAATGCAAACCAGCTACTGGTTGGGCACTTGATAGGCTCTAGCCTCCAGCCTGCATGGGGAAGGGGTTGTGGGCAGAGCCTGTTACAGCCTCATCCCAGAGGGTGATTCCTGGTGGGAACTTTGCACAGGGGACCTCACTCAGATTGTGGACTAGGCAGGAACTTTGTCCTTCAAGCAGTATCCCAAGAAGAGCAGCAAGACATGTTGATTAGGAGCTGGTTTCTTTGGTGCCCTCTCCAGACCTGCCAAAGAGGGTTGCACGGTTGGAACTGTGAATATCTGATGGCTACAAATGAACCTGACCCAAGAGATTTTGGAGGAGACAAGGAGTCATTCCTGTGATGACCTTCAGAAAGGGTCACAGGGAACTGCAAGGGCACATCTGTGGCAGGATTGCAAGTGTGGGTCTGGGCTGACTAGAGAGCCCGAGCACAGACCGGGAACACAAAATGGTCCTGGGGGACAGGCTTGAGGGAGGACAGGGTACCTGTTCTGTAGGTGCTGTCCTGGTGTCCTGGTTTGAGTGAGAACAGAACTAATTCTGTTCAGTGATGCCACTTTTCAGATCAGTTGTTCTAACTAACTTCACTTTATGAAATTAGCAGCCTGTTTTCACAGACAGTGTCTGATTCTAGGAGCCCCTGAATATCTGAGTCCCAGTACAAAGCCCCTGAGAAATGCTCAGGATAGCTTCATAGATGGTGGGGGCTGGTACCAGTCTGGACCAGTGTGAACAAGTATTGCACAGGAACCTGCTTCTCCTTTCTGACTTGAGTTGCTGACTCTGGTTCCAGGGCAGCTATGAGTGTTATGATGAGATAAGGAGATGAGTGCTTTTCAGAGACAAGATGAGTGGAGATGACAAAAAGACAGAAGATAGGCAGAGTGGTGCTGTACGGGAGCCTTCTCATGCCTTCTGGCTCCTGATCCCCTCAGGGATGGGGATAGTGTTTAGAAAAGAAGCAACCTCTGATATGTCCCTATCTACACACCACCTTCTGCCTAGTTTCTCACAGTGATACAGTGAAAATCGATAAATCACAAATGGAGTAGTATCTTCACTTTTTTAAAAAAATACCGAGTTCTCATTTTTCTAGTCTTCTGAGGTCAAGGGTCCTTCCCAGTAAAGTGAGTCTTCACCATCCCAAGTTCTTTGCCAGGAAGAGTATGATGTTACTGATAGGGTTTCTTTATTTCTTTATCCTCTGTCCTGGGTCCTCTTGGCATTAGTTTTATATCCTTTTTAACAGTCTGTTGTTAATACGTTTTGTTTTGTTTTGGGTTGGGTTTTTTGTTTGTTTGTTTGGTTGGTTGGTTGTTGTTGTTGTAATTTGTTTTTGTTTTGGTTTTTTAGTCTATAAATCCAGTTGCTGAATGAACTTTAACATCTAGGGTACATTTTTTTTGCATAAACTAGGCTGAAGCTAAAACGAAGTTAGATGTTTGTTTTCAGACAGTTGGAAAACTTGATGCTTCAGCTTAAAAAAGCTAACTAAATAAGATCACAATTCAGAAAGTCCAGCCAAGCTCTGATGAGTTCTTGAATTGCTAAGCTAGCTCAAGTGTTCTGGACCTCTGATAGAAATGGCAAAAGGAAATGTAATATGATATGGGACTACACTACGAAACTGCTTTAGTCACTTTCTGGACTGACATGACATTTGATCTGGCCCAGAACAGTCATTCTCATAGTTCAAACAATTCATTAGAGTTTCAGTATGTAACATATGTAAGAAAGCATGTCACTCTGAAAGGTGTTTCTTTCCATGACCATGACATCTTTTGCAGACAAGGATTTATCACTTACAGAGGTACCTATTTCTTTCCATAGGAAGACAAGTCTAGAAGACCAAGTTAGATCAGACATCAAATTTTTAGACATAACAACTACTATACTGAAAAGGTCTGAGTCTACATAGGCATTTTTTCCATTGAAGTTAGGCAGATAGTGGTATTTATTTTTCATGTCAGATGGAAATTCTCTCAGTGTATCATATTATATACATACTGAAATCCAAGGCAATTAAAGATCTTATGACACTCTTTTTAATTTATAGCCTAAGGGGAAGATAAGTTCTGCATCTGTTTGTATTTGTCATAGACTTCTTGATCCTTCACACTACTGTGAGCTTATCTGATATTGTCATGCCAGTGCATTTATTTTTTTTCTAAATACGGCTTAGAAACCTGGCCTCCAGTGGTACCTTGTAGCAGTCTTCCAGTACCTAAAGAAGACCCACAGAAAAGTTGGGGAGGGACTTTTTATCAGAGAACACAGCGATAGGATGGAGAATAACAGTTTTAAACTAAAAGAAGGTAGGTTTAGATTAGAGAATAGGAAGAAATTCTTTCCTGTGAGGATGATGATACACTGGAACATGTCCAGAGAAGCTGTGAATATCCCCTCTCTGGCAGTGCTTAAGTCCAGGTTGGATGGGATTATATGAGCCACCTGGTCTATTGGAAGCTGTCCCTGGCCATGGCAGCACAGTTGAAACTAGACAACACTATGATTCTATGACATGAGGCTGGAGTGTAGACCTGCAAAAAGGGATCTGGAGGTTTTGTTTGATGAGTCAACAATATACCCTTGTGGCCAAAAGGACCAACTGTATTCTGGAGTGCATTAGGTATGGTATAAGCAACCAATCAAGAGAAGTGATTATAACACTATACTCAGCACTGGTACAGCCTCATCTTGAGTACTATCTGCAGTTTTGGGCTCCACAATATAAAAATGATATAAAAATATTTTATTGTGTCCAAAGGAGTTCATAAAAGATAGTGAAAGGACTAGAGGGAATGACTTATGAGGAAGGGATGAGGATACTAGGTTTGTTTAGTTTAGGCAAGAGGAGACTGAGGGGTAACCTCATTGCTGTCTGAGGGGCAGTAGAGAGTAAGGTGCTGATCTCTCTAATGGTAATAGGGTATGAGGGAATGGCTTAAAGCTGTGTGAGGAGAACTTAAAATTAGATATTAAGAAGAGGTTTTCAAAAGACAAGTTGGTCAAATATCAAAACAAGCTCTCCAGTGAAGCGATCATGGCTCCCACCCTGTCAGTATTCAAGAAGCATTTGGACAATGCTCTTAGATACAAGTTTTAAATTCTAGGCTAGCTTGTGTGGAGACAGTAGTTGGAGCTAATGGTCCTTCTGGGTCCTTTTTAAATCAGGATATTTTATGATTCTATGACATTTATAAACTAGTTTTTAGATAATATTTTGTTTTGAAATAATTTTATCAAAAACTGTGCATCATCCAATAATTGATTCTTCTTCTCTCTCTTTCTTTTATAGGTTGTTGACAAGGCTGCCTTCCTGATGGGTCTGAACTCACTTGACCTGCTCAAGGACCTCTATTACCCTCAAGTCAAGGTTAGGAATTAATATGTGACCAAGGGTCAAACTGTGAAGAAGGTAACAGCCAGCTGGTGATCATTTGCTTTCTGTCCTCCTGGTGTAGGTGCACAATTCTGTGGATGCTCTGACAAGAGCTGTGTTTGAGATGATGTTCTTGCAAATTTTTTTTTGCACCAATCAACAGCTGGATACCAAGCAACCCAGACAGTATTTCACTGGTATGCTGGACTTTGTTGGCTTTGAGAACTTTGATGTAAGAAAAAGAGTTTATTAAATGCTGCTTAGAAGAGCCATCCAACCATTCAAAAAGGGCAAGAGGAAAGACCCAGGCAAATACAGATTGGTCAGCCTCACCTCCATCTCTGGAAAGGTGATGGACCAGCTCATTCTGGAGGCCTTTTCTAACCACATGGAAGAAAAGAAGGTTATCAGAAGTAGCCAACATGTATTTACCAAAGGGAAATCCTGCTTTACTAATTTGATAACCTTCTATGAAGCCACAACCAAATGGGTAGATGAAGGGATAGCATCAGATGTCATTTACCTTGACTTCAGTAAGGCTTTTGATACTGTCTCCCATAATGTCCTCATAGAAAAACTCAAGAAATGTGACATAGACAATTGGTCTGTGACATGGATTGAAAACTGGCTCAACAGTAGAATTCAGAAGGTAGTAGTAGAATTCAGTGGCACAGAGTCAAGCTGGAGGCCTGTGGTCAGTGCTGTTTCCCAGGGATCAGTACTGGGTCCAGTCTTGTTCAACATCTTCATCGACAACCTGGACTAGGGGATAGAGTGTACCCTCAGCAAGTCTGATGATGATACAAAACTGGGAGGGGTAGCTGACACACCAGAAGGCTGTGGTGCTGTCCAGTGTGATATGGACAGGCTGGATTGCTGGGCAAAGGTGAACCTCATGAGATGCAATAAGGACAAGTGTAGAGTCCGGCATCTGGGGAAGAATAACACCAGGCACCGTTACAGGTTTGGGGTCACCCCGCTGGAAAGCAGCACCACGGGGAAAGACTTGAGTCCTAGTGAATAGCAAGTTATCCATGGGACAGCAATGTACCCTTGTGGCCAGAAAGGCCAATGGCATCCTGGGGTGCATTAAGAAAACTGTCCAGCAGGTGTAGGGAGGTTCTCCTCCCCCTCTACTGTGCCCTAGTTAGACCACACCTGGAATACTGTGTCCAGTTTTGGGATCCTCAATTTAAGAAAGACGGGGATCTACTGAAAAGAGCACAATGGAGAGCTATGAGGATGATTAAGGGACTTCAGCATCTCCCCAGTGAAGAAAGACTGAGGGAACTGGGGCTATTTAATCTTGAGAGGAGAAGACTGAGAGGGGACCTTATTAATGTCTGTAAATATCTGAAGGGTGGGTGTCAAATGGAAGGGACCAATCTCTTTCCTGTAGTGCCCAGCAATAGGTCAAGGAACAATGGGTATAAACTTGAGCATAGAAGGTTCCACCTCAACATGAGGAGGAACTTTACTGTGAAGGTGACAGAGCACTGGAACAGGCTGCCCAGAGAGGTTGTGAATCCATCTTCTCTAGAGACTTTCAAAACCCATCTAGATGTGTTCCTGTGTGACATGTCTTAGGTGAACCTGCTTTGGCAGGAGCATTGGACTTGATGATCTCTAGAGGTCCCTTCCAACCCCTGACATTCTATGATTCTATGATTAAGGAAAGTTAGAGAAATAGATTGTTTTATTTTACATGATATTGCAAAAATGATTATGCACTTACAGGATCTCAGAAGCACATGGCTTATGGATTTACATGAAGAACAACTCATCAGCAACACCCTCCAGAAGTACAAAAATTCTTATACAGCATAGAAAGTGGATGTCAAGACACTGTCAGGCCATTTTCGTCTGAAAACAGTGACAAAATGACACAGTTTTTTTGTAATGCCAGTTTTGATGTACTAGGGTATCACAAATGATGTGTTTCAGAATGCAGTGAAAACCAATTTGTTCTGAAAGAAAAGAAAAATTTGAATAGAATAATTGAATTATTAAAATTGAATCAGAATTAATGTGTTGTAACATGCCTAGGCACTAACCTTCTAAATTTTTTACCTGAGTGTGTTTTATAACTGTGTACAAATTAGGAATATTGTAAAGAATATCAGAAAATACTTTGAAACCAAAATCTGTCTTTCTTCAATATGAAGGGAAAGGTGTTACTGAGTATGCTGCACATAGCGCTTAATATAGTGTAGTTTTTACTGTGGAAGTCTGTGAATTTAAATTTCCCAAGTATCTTCTCTTTCAACATATCACACCATTGTTGCATTCCAAGAACAGAGTGCTGACATGGAAGAAGAGAGCTGTAGTGCTAGTCTTCAGATTCATGATGTGAAATTACATAAAGTCCCTTTAACCACAGGCACCTACTGTGTTGCATAACCCTAGTCAGTGTTAGGAAAAGGACACTTGCCCTGCCATTGGCTCTTTCCTCTAGCTATAGCTATTAAGTAAATCACAGATCAGGCTGCTCAGCTGTGTCTGGTACATCCTTGTTACAGTAAAGATGCTGTAGAAGAGTGCTATAGGTGAATTACAAGCTGATCTAACCGTAGATCTATTCCGAACTGGAAAGTAATGGATTAAATCTCACTGTTTTATAGAAGGAGGAACATGTTTTGAAAATAGCTGCATTTGTCTGTGTTTTGCAGTTCAACAGCCTGGAGCAGCTGTGTATCAACTTCACCAGTGAGAAACTGCAACAGTTCTTCAACCACCACACATTTGTACTAGAGCAGGGGTAATACAAGAAGGATGGACCTGTCTGCCTCCATTGAGATTATTGTTCTCAGATATCCTTCCTGTTTGGGTGCATTGTGCATCTGGGAATTCTAGTTACCTGACATCAGAGGATTCTTCCACATTCATGTCCAAGCATTTGGTTTTGGCTATTCAAACTATCTGAATACATAGCTTGTTTTACCTCTGAGATTTCAATACTTTTCAATACTTTTGGCATCTATGTTTCTTTTGCTTTCTCCCAGCCCATGGGCATCTTCTCCATCCTGGAAGAGGAGCGCATGTTCCCCAAGGCAACTGACACCTCTTTCAAGAACAAGCTCTACAATCAGCATCTGGGCAAATCCAACAACTTCCAGAAGCCCAAGCCTGCCAAAGGCAAGGCTGAGGTCCACTTCTCCCTGGTGCACTATGCTGGCAGAGTGGACTAAAACACCTTTGGCAGGCTTGAGTAAAAGACCCCCCTAAACAAAGGGCTGGAGCACCTCTCCTATGAGGACAGGCTGAGGGAGTTGGGATTGTTCAGCCTGGAGAGGAGAAGGCTTCAGGGAGATCTCATAGGGGCCTTCCAGTATCTGAAGGGGGCCTACAAAAAAGCTAGGGAGGGATTGTTTACAAGGGCATGTAGTGATAGGACAAGGGGCAATGGTTTTAAACTAGAGCAGAGTAGATTTAGATTAGACATTAGGAAGAAGCTATTTACTATGAGGGTGGTGGAATACTGGAACAGGTGCCCAGGAAAGTGGCTGAGGCACCCAGCCCTGAAGACATTCGAGGTCAGGCTTGATGAGAGTCTGAGCAACCTGATCTAGTTTAGGATATTCCTGCTTACTGCAGGAATGATGAACCTTTAAAAGTCCCTTCCAACCTGGGGCTTTCTATGATTCGATGAAAACTGTCATTGAGCTGTATCAGAAATCATCTGTGAAGACACTGGCTCTACTTTTTGCCTCTTCTTGTGGAGAGGCAGGTTAGTTCTCTGAAATCCTTAGGTTCATCCAGGCACAAAGTACAGAGACAATCACAAAATGAAATTTAAATTTTTTTTTTCCAATTATTTAGAGGGTGGTGGTGTCAAGAAGGGTGGAAAGAAGAAGGGTTCTTCTTTCCAGGTTGTCCCAGTTCTTTTCTGGGTATGTACAGAATTTATTATCTCTGCTGATCTGGAGACAGAAAATAAACTCCCTGAAATCTAAATAGTATTTGGTTCCAGTCTGGTAGGCTGTAGTCATAGCTTTTTAGAGTTCTTGGCCCACATTCTCACAGGAAGGCAATCCATCATGTCATTTAACCTTTGCTGCAGTGGATGCAAAGCTTATCCCTTTATCCTCTACTTTACAGTGATATTGCCAGATTATCATAATAAAATTGTCTTATATAGCCCAGAAGCCTTCTTTCTCTCTCTTTCAGATTTCAAGGTGAAATATTGTCTTGCAATGAGACTGGTTTGACTTTCTGCTTAAATGACTTCTTCACCTTTCCCATGTCAGCTGCATACTCTAGGACTCACTCTGGTATGTGTGAAATATCCTTGTATCTTGAGCTCTAGACTGTTAACAAGTCAAAGTCTTAACAGTTCTTTCTCAAGCCTCAGCCTTCCTGCCTGGGTTTATTCATTTAGAATCACAGAATCATAGAATCATAGAATGGTTTGGGCCAGATGGGACCACCAAAGGTCATCTAGTCTAAACCCTCTGCAGTGAGAAGGGATATGCTCAGCTAGATCAGGTTACTCAGAGCCTTGTCAAGCCTTATGTTGAATATCTCCAGGGATGGGACCTCAACTACCTCCCTGGGCTACCTGTTGCAGTGTTCCACCACCCTCATGGTAAAGAACTTGTTTCAAACATCCAATTTAAATCTACTCTTCTCTAGTTTAACAACATTGCCCCTTGTCCTGCCACTACTTTGTAAACAGACCCTTTCCCACTTTCTTTTAGGCCCCCTTCAGGTACTGGCAGGATGCTATTAGGTCTCCCTGGAGCCTTCTCTTCTCCAGGCTGAACAACCCCAGATCCAGCCTGTTCTCATAAGAGAGGTATTCCAGCCCTCTGATCATTTTTGTGGCCCTCCACTGGACTTGCTTCACCAGGTGCATGTCCCTCCTGTGCTGAGGGCTCCAGAACTGGACGGAGTATTCCAGGTGAGGTCTCACCAGAGCAGAATGAAGTGGCAGAATCACCTCTCTCAATCTTCTGGCCACGCTTCTTTTGATGCAGCCCAGGATGCGTTTTGATTTCTGGGCTGCAGGCACACACTGTCTGCTCATGTCCAGCTTCTTGTCTAACAGCACTCACAAGTCCTTTTCTGCAGGGCTGCTTTCTATCACCTCATCCCCTAGCCTGTATTGATAGTGAGGATTGCCTGGCCCAGGTGTAGGACCCTGCACTTGGTCTTGTTGAATCTCATGAGGTTCGCCTGGTCCCACCTCTGCAGCTTGTACAAGTCCCTCTGGATGACCTCCCCTCCCTCTGGCATACTGTCAGCAGTACTAAGCTTGGTATCAGCTTAGCATATACTCTGCTGGGTGAAACACTGGCTCTATGGCCGGGACCAGATAGCTGTGGTCAATGGAGTTAAATCCAGTTGGCAGCCAGTCACGAGTGACGTCCTCCAAGGCTCAGTACTGGGGCCACTCCTGTTTAACGTCTTTATCAATGATCTTGATGAGGGGATTGAATGCGCCCTCAGTAAATTTGCAGATGACACCAAGCTGGGAGCGAGTGTTGATCTGCTGGAGGACAGTAAGGCTCTACAGAGGGACCTGGACAGACTGGATTGATGGGCCGAGGCTGATTGTATGAGTTTCAATAGGGCCAAGTGTCAGGTCCTGCACTGTTGTCACAGCAACCTCAGGCAACTACATGCTTGGGGAAGAGTGGCTGGAAAGCTGCCTGGCAGAAAAGGACCTTGGTGTATCGATCGACAGTCAGTTGAATATGAGCCAGCAGTGTGCCCAGGTGGCCAAGAAGGCCAATGGCATCCTCACTTGTATCAGAAATTGTGTGACCAGCAGGACTAGGGAAGTAATCCTGCCACTGTACTTGGCACTGGTGAGGCCCCACCTTGAGTACTGTATGCAGTTCTGGGCACCGCAATACAAAAAGGACATTTTGGTGCTGGAACCAGTCCAAAGGAGGACTACAAAGGCTGGTGAAGGATTTGGAAAACATACCCTACAAGGATAGACTGAACTGGGGCTGTTTAGTCTGGTGAAGAAGAGGCTGGGGGGACACCTTATTGCTCTCCACAAATAACTGAAAGGAGGATGTATCAAGAGCGGGGTTGGTTTCTTCTTACTGGTGACAGGTGACCGGACAAAGTGAAATGGCCTCAAGTTGCACCAGGGTAAATTTAGGTTGGATATCAGGAAAAACTTCTTTACAGAAAGGGTTATTATGCACTGGAACAGACTCCCCAGGGAAGTGGTTGAGACACCATCCCTGAATGTGTTAAAATCGTTTGGATGTGGTGCTTGGGGACATCATTTAGCAGTGGGTTGTTAGTGTAATAGGGTTAGGTTGAATTTGGACTCGATGATCTGGAAGGTCTTTTCCAACCTGAGCAATTCTGTGATTCTGTGATTATGAAACTTCTAACAGCTGCTTAAAGAATATTTGATCTGCCTTTTGATCGTGGTTGGGCAATCTATAACAGACTCCCACCATGATATGTGTCTTGTCGGCCTTCCTTCTGATTCTTACCTACAGACACTCAACCCTATCATGACTATCATTAAGCTCACTGACAATCAGAACACTCCCTAACATCCAGAGCTGCTCCACAGCATCTCCTTCCTGGCCTAATCCTTCTGAAGTGCTTAAAGCCATCCAACACAGCACTCCAGTTGTGCAAATCACCCTACCATGTTTCCTTGATGGCATCTACATCATAGTTTTCCTGTTGCATAATGGTTTCCAGCTTCCTCTGTTTGTTGCCCATGCTGCATGCATTGGTGTAGATGCACTTCAGCTGTGCTATTGAACCTGTCACCTTTTTGATGTTCACCCTAATTGCTACCTGACCTTTCCCAAGTGTTACCATAATTTCTGGACCATGAATAGTAGACCATAGACACACTTGTGCCTTTGCTATCACATGACACTCCATCCCCTACCTCCACTGGGATGGCAGATGGAAGTACCTTGCTAGCTCGCCATCCCACAAACATTGACAGGCTGTCCCCAATCTTATCTCCAGCAAGACAGGTTTTATACCCTTCCCTCTTCAAATCTATTTTAAAGATTTTTCAGTGAGCCTAGCCTGAGCAAAAATCCTTTGACCCCTTTGAGACAGGTGTACCCCATCTGTTGCCAGAAGGCCTGGTGTTGTGTAAACTGACCTATGATCAAAAAGCTCAAAGTCCTACCACTGACATCAGGCTTGGAGACAGATATTGATCTGACAGGTCCTCCTGTTTCTTTCCTTATTATGCCTTGCAACTGGAGGGATAGAGAAGAACACTACTTTGCTCCTGATCCCTCGACTGCTCATCCCAAGCTGCATGTTTCCACTGGAGCTCTGCCTTGGAAGTTGCATCAGTTGTGATGGGTGCAGAGCTTGGAGAGGCCACGGATTTCTGCCAGGTGGAAGCCATCCCTTCCTGATCAGAGTTGTTAGAGCTTTCAACACCCTTCTGAGCCACCCTTCTGTGTGAACTGCTATGCAAACTGCTGTGCCACGCTCTGGCTGATGCTCCACTCTCTGTTTGCCCTCTCTGTTTGCTTGTGCTCCCCAAGGGCTTCTTTTTCAGGCATGTTCACCATTACCCTGGCAGCACCCACACCTTATCACCCTCTCCCGTGAAAGTTGCTGATTCTTGATGGGTCTTTCCACTCCCTAGGCATCTCCCTATGAAAGGAAAACCTCAGGAAAAATGCTGTTTGCAGAGATCTACCACTTTGCTATAGGCCAGAGCAGCTCCCTTCAGCAACTGGCTCTTTTTTAAGTTGTTCTTCTAAGTTCTTCCAGTATGCAATATAGCATGTCCTCAGCCTCCTTACTGCTATATGCATTTGGTTAAAAATTACAGGTTTAGTTTTAGTCTGTAGATAAAAGGAGTTCCATCAAACTTTTAGTCAATTTTCTAGATAAGAAACCAGAAAGATGAACAAGATTTGTATTAAGGACCTAGGTAAGAATTGGAAAGTGGGAACAGAGGCTATTTACCTTCCTTTTCCATCAGGAATTCCCAGTCTACAGGTAGAAGAAAATGGAAGCATCAAGTCTTTCTGTTTTCAGAGCTCCCTACGCCCACAGGAGGACCAATCTAATGTCAATCTGATCAAATTCCACAAGACCTATCACTACCTGGAGGAAGCCAAGGAGTGGGCTGACATTGCAGAGTCACAAGAATGAGGATCTAGAAAGTTGTAAAGTGACTTGGGAATGCACAGAATGTGAAATTCCTTCACTTTTTTTTCCTGAACTGTAGATGTTCCTTTATAAATTTGTAGAAAATAAATTTTATAGAGATTGTGGCATAGTAAGCATTTGAAATTACTTCTCCTTTTGGTTCTGCAATCTCATTAATCTTTAACTTCCTTAACTTCCTCTATTGTCTGTTGTATATCTTCATTATGATGTATCTTTATATACAATAATGGAAAAGTATTAATTATATAAGTACATATACATATTTTTATATATTCCATTACATATTCATGTTTATACATATATACTCTATATGCCATAATACATGACAGACAATGGAAAATAGTGTTAATGAAGCATCATGTGGAGAAATTATTGTTTGACAATGAATGATTGTGAAAGTGCCTTAGCCTAAGCAATGTTCTGTAGTTTGTTTTTTATGCTGTCCTAATTTTCACCATTTCTTTCAGGTCCATATCAAGTAATATTATACTCACATATTTCACTCTTAGTAGTTTTAACTTTTCAGGGGGAAAACTGTTTGTGGGATGAAGGTTTCAATTTTGTTGGAGATTTCCTCAGTGAGAGGAAGGCAGGGTGTTATTAGACTTTTTAAATTTCATTATATTTATACCAAGATAAGCAGTGCAAAATAAAGATGTTTCCTGTGCTGGTACTTAGCATATTACACTGTGACACATTAGTTGATCCTTTTCAGACATTCTCAGTGGTCCTCCTAGTCTGTAACATCTTTTCTGAGATGAAATCGCCAAATCTACCTTTAGTAGTTACGATGTGAACAAGCCATGGATGCACACTGCAGGATACTAATGGCCTGTGCTACACATCACATGAAAACACAAGTAAGATGAACTTCTGCCAGCCATAACCTGTGACTCAACTACCTTTTCATAATAAGCTGCCATAAAACCTTGAAAAGCTTTTAAACTAAAAAGAAAGACTTAGAGAAGACATAAAACCAAAGAAAAGATTATCAACAACTGGCCACCAAAGAGTCCTTGAAAGCAGCTCCTTGCATCCAAGTTGGTTTTAGTTAATTCTTATGTGCCTCTTCAGAAGAGCAAAGTCCACCCAGTCCCACCAGGGCCTAGAAGGTTGCCTTTTCTTTCACTCCTGTATCAGGCTATCTGCCGTTCTTGGCTATTGCAGTAACCAGTGAGCTGAAGGCTTATGGTGCCATGCTCTACATCCCTTTCCTACTACATCCTGACCAAGTATGCTGCCACTTGAGAACAGGAGTATCTCACTCCTCCCAGCATGTTGCTGAGCTTAAAGAAACATAACATATATTCTAAGAACAACTGAATTAAATATAGTCTAACAAAGGATGTTATATAGAGATAGTTAAAGCCTTTTTTGGTATCAGCTGACATATCTGAGAAATGTGAATAACATATACTGAACAGCCTTACTTCAGTCTTTCTTCAAGATCCTGAAGAAAGCTTTGTATACCCTATGTTGGATTTCAGCTTTAACATCAATTTAATGCATATAGATAATGTAAAGAAAGTTCTTCAGCCTAAATTAAGTGTAAAGACTTAAAATGTTTTAATGCATTTGTGATCTTCAGAGTAAAGGTTAGTGCACACCTGTTTGCTACTGAGTAAGTCACCCTTTATCAGAAAACAAATCACACACAGCTGACATTCAGTTAAGGCAGAATAAATAGGGAAAAGCATACTTAAAATATCTGAGATAAAGGAGTAGGCAGCTATATCAATTTTGGTAGGAAAATTTCTCCAGCTTGACAACAATGATAAGTCTATCTTTAGTGTTTTCCTGCATGTGTGTGATGTATTAATCAACTGTATTCTAGACAAACTCAGATTGATTTACAGTATGACTAGATATGGGATGATAATAATAATAATAATGTGATTTACAAGATGCTATGGTTTTGACCAAAGCAAGCAGACACTTGAATTTCACTCTGTATGCTTATATGTAGCTAAAGGAGGTATGTTGATTGCAAGGTATAATTTTTATAGCCATGATTTGGACTTCCATTGAAATGATCTGCCTGTCTGACTAGATAAGACTTATCAGGTGTATTTCTATGTTGGGAGAAAAAATAATTTTGTTACCTTATTGATTTACACTTGTGGGTTAAAGTGGATCTGAGAATTGGATCTTGTGTGACTGTGAGCAGGATCTGGGAGTAGACGTGCTGTTTGCCTTTTCTACATTTCCCCTCTGGAACTCTGTAGATTGCTTTAGAGCATGCCTGTGACAGCTCTTTCAAGCAGAACAATATCACTTTCATGTTTGGCAGCACTGATATTGGGTGTTTCTGCATCCATCTGCTGGCAGCAATGTACCATCCATCAGTGACACTAAAGAGCTGTTTTCATTCCATCAGCCAGTCTATGCTGGTTTTAGAATAATGATCTTAGTTCAGATAGCTTTTGGCTGGCCTCTTCTGCCTTCCCAAAGAGTCAGAAGTGGGAAGTTTGATGCTAAATACCTGTTAGCTAGAGCAATATGTCCTCTGCGGATCTCCTATTAGCTTGGGAGGTGAAACTATGTATGAGATATCAAACTCAGGTGATGATAAATGTAATTTTTGAACAAATGTACTGAAATCTGAGCTTTATCCCTCATTTCTCATGTGGGTTGGTTTGAATGGTCCATGAAGAAAGTTTAAATGTAATCAATCATTCCCACTAATACCTGATTTATTCATGCTATAATGACCCTCTGGTTGATTATTGTCAACTTATTAAGAGAATGGGCTATACAATGTGACAGTTCATCTGGTCTTAGATACTTGTCTCAGGTTTTTCTCTCTGACTCTGCAAGGAGGCTGCATTCATGACAGTTTCAGAAATCTAAATTTCAGATACTGGAAGTTCAGAGAGAATCCAGTCCCAAACTCCTTCCAGATACATTAAAGAATGATGTTTTGGAACAGGACAGCTTGCCAAGATCTCAGTGCATTGACTTTGGAGGGTGGTTTCCCGGGAAAGCTAACAGCTTCAACACTACTGAGCCTGTTGTGTAGCTTTTCATTCCACTTCAGTACACAAAGTATGGAAAAAGAGCCAGAAGTGATTTAAAAAGGTTTTAAGAGTGATTTTAAGGAAATAAATCTGAAGAAACTGTAGCCAAGAATATAATTACTGAACATATAGTAAAATACCTATCAGAGGTCTTTGGAGACACCGAGAAGGACAGCATGTAGTTATTCTCACTATTCACTCTCAGATATTTTGTCTTATTAATAAATGCATGCTTAAAGAATACTTTGCCTTCCCTCCTGTGCATCACTGGTGGATCTGGCTGCCCGTCCGAAGGAATTTCTAGCATGAGAAATTTTGTCCAAGGAGCTAAATTAGCAGGGAAATGCAATGGCCAGTTACCTTCTACCAATAGACAGAGCCTAAAATAGATGCAAAGCCTCCTGTTTGATCTCTGTCACGATCCGGTATTTGGATACATGGCCATTTTTTATGATCTTGGCAGGACAAAACAAAGATAACACAATATCAGGTGCACAAATAGGCACTGGGGCTGCTCTGTGGTCTTACAAGAGATCGGGCAGAACCCCCTTGCTTTCTAACTCTCCTTGCTGAAGTAGGAGGCTAGGTGTGGCTGGATTTTGCCTTCCCTCCCCTGGTATAAGCCACACAGCAGCTGCACTCCTTTGTTGTCCAGCAGGACCTGTGAAAATGTCTAAAGGTGATCCCAAGTGGTAAAATTAAGACACAAACAAGGTCAGATGTCGTGCACAATGAACCTTTATTAGAGTAACACAACTAAGTTGGTGGTTTTCAAGGCCTGATTATCACTGGACATTCTGCTCCCAGTGTTAGCTGTAGAGCTCCTTTTTTTCCAACCTCAGCATGTCCCACACTAAACTCCCCAGTTCTGAGGTCGGGGGGGGGAGTAAAATGGTTTGGTGGGTTGCTGAGACATCTCTTTAGTCTGTCCACAAATCTTGTTTAACTCTTAGATGTCTCAAGACAGACAACAGATATCCTAAGTGCCTAAGTGCATCACTTATCTCTTGGATTATTCAAGACAAGCGCTAGACATTCTGAATATCACTTTCTGGCATCCTCAGCAATCCGTTGTGATGTGTAGAAAGTGTACATTTCTGAATGACTCAGAAACTGCTCCAAACCAAGGCTCAACTGAAAGCAGTTAGGTCCAACCTAGGAGAAATGGCAGCTAAAAATCAGAACTATTTTCTGAATTAGCTGTTAGAAAACAGTTCCTGCAAGCTGTCCTCTATTCATGCCTGTTCTCTGAGAGCTGTGACCTTTATAGTCACCCAGCAGCAGGTCCTTTGGATTTTCTCCACAATCATGTTTCTTTTTGCTATTTCATAGGATACTTTTACAGCACCACATGGTTTGTTTCTCTGCTTAACTCTAAATTCAGACTCCTCATGACCATTCTAAGTTTTGTCTTCCTTCTGGTTCTATTTGCATGCCCTTCATAAAACAGTGTCCATGCTGATTAAGAATCTTGTGACGGCAAAGAACCATTTTACCATTATACTTATGTCATCTGGTGCCCAAAACCTTCTGGTGCCCAGGGGTGTCCTGTCCTGTCCTGGTCTCTGTCTCATGAGAACACATTACATATGTATGTGAGCTTTATGCTTCACATTTGTGTTCAAGACTGAAATGAAGAAGAGTTGTCAGATTAGGATGGTTTTGGTGCTTTGCAAGCTGCTTATTGTTTATGTTCATGATCCCACTCTGAAACTATTAGCATGACTAATTGCATAACTATAGAGATAAAATTTGTTAAAAGAAACCTATTAAAGGAGAACTAAGTGGCTGGCCAAACTGAAAAATGCTCAGCTTTGTTTCGCTTGTGAAAAATTAAATTAAACACTCCTGAAGATTTGCCAAAGTTCAGAGACATCAGTGTGATGCACCTGTTACTCTTTTACTGTCAAATATGGGGTTGAATTTCTACTGTGATCTACTAACATGTCAGCTGTAATGGATTACTGATGATCCAGCATGAACTCTTGCTGTGGAGCATGAACTCTGCTCTTAAAAAAGTGTTTTTAGCAAGTCCTTCTCCAGTGGACTCTCTTACACACATTTTAAAAGCATCAGATGGCCTGACTCCTTCTCTCTGGTGTCTTTTTCTGTCCTGGCATTTCTTAACTTTTTGATTTAGATTGATCATTTTAACTCTTATAATATCTTGTAATTATCCAAAGAATTTAGAAAATGTTTAGGACCATGTTGCTACATAGTTTAATATAGCTAATATCCTACCAGCATTGTGTGCACAATGGAAATAGCTGGGTCCCTCTACTGTGGCAAAGAATCTCATAGTCAAAGGAAAATCTGTGTATGAGAAAGCATGGCAGGGTCTAGATTCTTACCCATGGACTGTTGCTGAGAGTTACAGCAATTGCCACTGTCTCAGAATAGACAAATGTTTGGTCTGAGACTCTACATTGATGCATAGGGGTAAGGACTTCTGTGGTAGGAAATCATCCTGTTTATTGTGACTCAGTGTACTGATCATTATAACAACATAATTTTTACAGCATAGTTTTCTTCATGTTAGTACCAACAAAAAGAATATCCTGAAAAAAATATTTTTGTTAAAACATTGAAATGACTGCATGGAACTTTGCAGATCAGTTTAAGTACTTAATCAAGCAGACAGGGGGTGAAAGGCTGTTGATTCATATGTTTGTCTATTGCATACTTCCAGGGTAGAGAATGAACTGCTGTGCTATTCTTGAATCCGTTGGCTGTCGTGATAGCCAGCAGATTATAACTGCAGCTAAAATATGTGGGATCCATCTTCTGTGATACTGGGAGTTGGATATTTAGCATTCTCTTTTGTAGACAATGCATTGTGAGGATACCAGTGGATGTCAAATAAAAAAAATGAGATGTCTGTCCTTCCAGCAAGATAGAACACTCTCCCACGATGTCAGAGTTGATCTGAGTCTCAAACTCTTCAGATAAAAAAAAAATAAAAATCTAGTTTTAAATGTTTGTATAAGTCTTTGCAGAAAAACTATGAATTGTTCAAGGGTGTACATTCACTGACAGCAGCAAAAGCATACATACCATTTTGCCTTTATGAACTCAACTTCTGACAATTTAAAATGTCTGGAACAACAGTGTGTCACTCTTCAAGTTCCCTCACAGATGATTTGTATTAATATTCTTCATTTGTTGAATTTCTTGGCTGTAAAATAAAAAGTTTATGAGAAAAATAGTGGTGTACTGCAGGCATCCAAAAAGTGCCAATAATCTTTGACGTCTTCATTAACAACCTGGATGCTGGAACAGAGTGTACTTTCTGTAAATTTACAGATGATACAGAACTGTGAGGAGTTGTTGATACACCACATGGTTGTGCTACTATTCAGAGGCATCTTGTCAAGATGGAGAAACAGTCTGACATAAGTTCAGTAAATGGAAATGAGAAGTCCTGTACCTGAGGAGGTACCATGTACCAGCATAAGTTTGGGAATAACCATGTGGAAAGCAGAAACGGACGTGATAGACACCAAGTTGAATGTCAACTGGAAATGTGTTTTTGTGGTAAAAAATGCCAACAGCCTTCCAGGCTTCATTACAAAAAGTATTTCCAGCAAGCTCAGAGCACTAATACTTCCCCTCCACTCAGCTCTGATAAGACAACATCTAGATTTCTACGTCTTGCAGACCACAAGGATGTTTAAGGAGTTAGGGCATCTCCATATTGATAGAGGCTGAGTGAGCTGGGATTCTTTAGCCTCAAAAAAAGAAGCCTCAAGATGATGACATCAATGTGTGTAAATACCTGATTGGGAAGGGACTAAAGAAGACAAAGCCAGAGTCTTCTCAATGCTATGCAGTGACAGGACAAGAGGCAATGGGCCCAAAGAGAAATGTAAGAAACTCCACTTAAACATAAGAAAACAAGTTTTATATTGTGCGAATGCTCAAACACTTGAACAGGTTACCCAGAGTCATTGAGTAGTGTCTGTCATTGAACACAGTCAAAACCCAGATGAACATCTTGTTCTAGCTAACCCTGCTTTGAGCAGGACGGTTGGACTAGATAATCCCCTGAGACTTCTTATGACCTCATACTTGTATGTCTCTATGAATTTATATAATTGTCTTTCACCTAAGGTTATAGAGGACAAGTTCAACTCTGTAAAGGGTTATTGGGTACTAGTAATACTTGGTAATTGGACACCAGTCCTGTGCAACAAAAAGAGAGACTCAAAGTGTTTGGAGCCATCCCACAGTCTTCCATACACAGAGTAAAAGAAAGGATAGAATGTGAAGCCTTTAGTTTACATTTTGCTCTTGTGAATCCCTAAAAAAAGTTTTGTATTTGAAGTGTAGAAAAGGCAGAAGTCTATGTCTATATGCTGAAGGGAAAATAGACATTATAATTAGCCATAATCCATTCTGTTTACTTCGAATGATGCCACAAAGAATATGGAATGTATTATACATATTTATTTTAAAGAAATCACAAAATATTTTAAATTAAAGATTTTTATTTATTAACAAATGTGTGTATATGAAAAATCTGCAAATTTTTCAAAATAAAAATATTGATTGGGTTTTCTCTTATAAATGGTAAATTAAGTAAAGACAAA
>JANHGN010004371.1:0-10173 GCA_024605025.1 Megaceryle maxima | reverse complement strand
GCTCTAGGTTAATTGGTCATTGGCATTTGGGATACGTATTCCGTATACGCCTCCGTCGCGGCGAGTGTACGTGCTGTGCGTGCTGCTCCTGCCCCGCTCCTCCTCTTTGCTCAAGGTCGACTTCTTCACTTTCTGTTCTTCAGGATAACTTGAAAGAGACACAGCACTTTATGCTGACTGAGGCTTAGCCAGACCTAGCATGGGGTTGTCCAATCCCTCAAAAGCTACCATAAGTCCTTGTTCCACAAGGAATTCCTCTACAGGTAAACAGCTTCTCTGCGGGGTCAGTTGAAGTTTAAGGATGTCTTGTCTCCTATCAGGACAGACCACAAGACCCTTGGATCCTGGCAATCACATATTACAAAGGAGATATTTGCTATTTTAAGCATAGTGTAGTCACCACAGACATCTCAATAAGCTTACACCTGTTCTTTCAGAAAGGGTTAGGTCTTTTTTGTTCTACTTTCCCCCCCTGACACCCAGCTCTTGTTTTCTTGTGCATTGTCATCATCACTTGCAATGGGGAAGCTCACTCACAGCTTCAGTTTCCCTCAGTGGGACATCAACTGGAAACCCAACAATGATCTCCATTTTATTGCTGCACATAGGTAGGAAATAGTGGAATATGTAAAGTAGGTAATTGACCTCTACTTGTTAGGAGACTGGTCTTGCTTGCCATCATTAATCATTTTATCTTGTCTATCTGGGACTTTGGTAGCTCAAGGACACTGCTGGGCATGGTGGTAGTCCTGGTTATCATTGTTTTTTCTCATCACTTGGCTCCAGTTTGCACTATGTAATTAGGAATATCTCTGGTAAGTTTTGCACCATGACTTTTCGTGTACTGTGGTACAGGATTGCTAGCACAGCTATGAGCAGAAGAAATCTGGATGCAAGAACAACAAAAAGCAAATCTGATAGAGCTGAGAATTATATGTCCCTGTATGTGCACAGAACACCTGAGTGTATTTTCAATGGCTGGAGGCTATCATGTATGCATTTTGAATCTAAAAAATTGGCTTTAGGAAGGAGAATAACTGAGTTTACTTCAATAGTTCTTACTGGACAAGTCCCATTCTTCAGAAGTTGCAATTAATAACTTACCACTTCATTAACGAGTGTATAACAGTGGTGTAGGAGTGAAGGAGATCCCCAAGACTTTAGCCTGTACACTATATAATCTTCAGAGTATGTAGATGTGGTCTCATGGGAAAGATGTGTGGGATGCATTTGCTCTGCAGAAAGCTCTCGTGGTCCAATATCTTAGATAAAAGAACCACAGAGGAACATTTAAGTAAGAATATATTATGCACAAAGTCAGTGGAGAAAAGACATTTTACAGAGAGATAGTCTGAGTTTTGATGCCAGATCATCATTTGCCTGAACTACTTTTTTGGTTTTGATGCCACTAAATCAGGTGCCAGCACAAGTCCTTACTAGCTGGGCTTGCACAGACTGCACTGCACTCCCAAGGATTGTTTGCATGCAAATGCAGCATTCTGGAAATTCTCACATGAAAGTGGATGAGTGTACTCTAGCCTTTGGAGTGTATCCTACTCCAGAGGATACACTCAAATGTTTAACTTGCTGCTGCATCTTCACAGGCAGGCAGCACAGGTCACTGAGCTCAGGCTTTTCTCTTTGTGCAACTGGAACAAATCAGCACCAACATGACTCTCCTAGCTAAACACCCAATATTCTCTGTTTTTGTAATCTTGTAAACTTGTAAACTTGTAAAGCTGTCTTTCTCTGAGACCAGGAGTGTCTGCCTGCTATGTTTAGTAGGTATTAGATTTTGAAATTTGGTGGTGTTGTTTGGTTTGGTTTGGTTTTGGTTTTGGTTTGGTTTTTTTTGTTTGTTTGGTTGTTTGATTGTTTTTTGTTTGTTGTTTGTTTTTATTCTTTATTTTGTTTGTTTGTTTGCTTGTTGTTTTTTTTTTTTAAGAGTGGGAAGAAATATGGTACCAGATCCTTCCTGTAACCTATAAGAGAGTGGTTTCAATTGTTCTGCTGACTAGATCTGGAATCAAGTTCTTTTGCAGAAACATCACCCCTGGAGTTCATCTGTAGTGGAAGGGCATGAGACTGGGCTCACACAGGTTGAAGAAACACTAGAAAAACCTTCCTGTTGGAGTTTGTCAAGTATCTGGGGGGACCTTGGTGTCATTTGATAGAAGAAACAGTCTCGGAAAGATGTGCAATAGGAAACTTGGGTAGAGGAAAGAAACAGACCGGTCCTCAAAGATGTGAGAGAGCTTCAGCTCACCTGCCACATCTAGTAAAGTTAACTCTCATGAATTTGAACAACTACTAAATCTGATCTACTAAATCTGATCTCAGTTGGGAACTATTGACAGCACAATTCTTGGACATCAGGTTTGACTATAGTCAATACAGATAGTGAAGTAACAGTGGTACCTGCTGAACCTGAAAAAGTTATTAAAGTTTCCACAGGCAGCTTGGATAATTAACTGCTGCAGTACTTCAAAGGAGGAAATGAGACATAACTAGCACCTCCTATTCTGCACCAAAAATTACTGGCTGCTTGTACTGGTTTTAGCTGGGATAGCATTAAATTTCTTCATAATAGCTATGGACCTGTGTTTTGGATTTGTGATTAAATCAGCACAAATAACACAGTGCTGATTCATTTATTGCTGAGCAGAACTTACACAGTGTCAAGGCCTTTTCTGCTTCTCATCCTGCTCCACCAGCAGTCTGGGATACACAAGAAGCTGGGAGAGGACACAGCCAGGTCAGCTGACCCCAACTGACCAAAGGGATATTCCAGACCACATGATGTTGGGTTCAGCATATAATTCTGGGTGAAAAAGGAAGGGTAGAGGAGCATTTGGTGTTTACAGTTCCCTGAAAATTTGCCAGAAGCGTATTCTGTGTCATCACTCAAAGTGCTGATGAAGATTTTGAAAAATAACAACCTCTTTGTGAAACACAAGCTTGTCTTATTAAACAGCTGCTAGCCAGATATAATCAACTGCTGATTGCTACCCATTGAACAGTCCAAATGATTTTTAGATGTCACAACAAGACATTTGTCCAGACCACACATTTTCAGCTTCCAAATCATACAGAATCACACAGCATTGCCTATATCACCTTTTAGGTGATTTAGTCCAATCATTAACCTAACATTGACAAGTCCTTGACTAAACCATATCCCTAAGCATTATGATGAGACACCTGCAAGATATACTATGAAAATCCTTACACCATTACACTGAGCATAAAGTTGGTTAGCATGATATTTCACAAGGTATATTCAAGTTATATTGCTTCCACCACTATCTCCCCATCCACACACTTATTTCAGATATAAAGTTTCCAGTTCATGAGTTCATATACAGCACCAAGAAAAAAACATGAGAGGGCAAGTGGGGTGGGATGTCATGATTCAAACTAGCAGGCTTAAAATGCATCCCCTTTCGCCACTCTACCTGTTCTACCTTGTGAAGATCTAACCCCTTGCTCCTGGTCACGCAGACAGTCACAGAACATGGGGGAGGGGAAGCCATGTCTGAAGGGGTGTCAGAGAATGAGGCAGCTGCCTTGTTTTCATCTCAAGAAGGTTCTATTTTCAACACACTCAATTCTTCCCTCTTCCATGAGAACGTCAACACTGCAGAGCCTTGCCCACGCTGCACTGCTGTGCAGAACAGCCTGCATTGATGGTCTACTCTCATTCGGCCTCTTATTTTGACTGTTGTGCTTTGCATTCATCTGCAGTGGAGTTCAGCCCTGCAGAGGGGGCAATACTGGCAGAATGTTAACAGAGGCAAGATCCATTTTCCCTTTTTCCATCAAGGTATTGTTGCTTCTTCCAGCAGGTACCTGCTTTCCCAAGGACAGATACCTTTGTCGCTTCTCCAAACCTTTCTAAAGAGACAGTACAGCTATACTAGTAAATTAAACATGTCCATGAACTTAGGCTGACTGGCATGGGACTGCTTATGCTTATAGAAGGAAACTATTTCTGTATCAAGAATGTTGAGGCTGGATGCAAACTGTGTTGGGAATAGTCCCAGAAAATTCCAGCTGTCCAGTTACGCCTTTGAATCTACCTAGGAGATGTGTAGTTGGCACGGGTCAAAAGCTTGAGAGGGAATATGCTAATAGTTAATCAGTATAAGTGATTGGCTTCCACATCTGCAGGTGTTTCCTGGCATAGTGCAGTATACAAGCAAAGACATAGCACAAGACAGAGCTTTCTCCTGTGTGATTCACCAAGGTCTGTGAATTTAAAGCAGACAGGAAATAGAATTGAAGACTCAGGATTATAGATTTCCTGCAAGAAGCTTACAGGCCCACATCTCAGGAAATCGATATTAATCAACGGTGGGAGAAAGATTTGCTTTGTGAAAGAAACTAAAACTGCCACAAAGGATGAGTAGCTCACATTCCTTCACGGTATGCTCATATGAGTGGTCAAGTGACTGAACATGAAACTTTGCAAATTTTGCTTCTTACAGAAGAATAACATTCCAGAATAGGTTGCTTACAAATGTACTTTGATTTCACAATGCCTTTTCAACTTCAGGAAATTAAAGAGATGTTATTTGTATTGATAATTTCAGCGACACAGAAGGACTGGATACCCAGTGTTTTTCTGTGATGTTCATCTGATACTTACCTTTATCTTTAACCTCTACAAACATAGCCAAAAGTATTTTTTCCTGCCTGCTTTGCCTTGAAATTGTGAATCTGATGTTTAGTCTATTTTCCTTGGTAACAAAGGTTGAGATTACTTCCTGAACCTGTGACCAAGGGGTAAAGATGGACAAAATAAAACAAAACAAAAAAGTGAATTATTTTGCTGTTTGTTTGAAAGCTGAAGAAAGCAAAAACAGTGGTATTTTGGCAAAGATTACCTATGTATTTTTCAGGCTATTGTTTTAACATGTTTTAGTTAATTTTTTCCTGTTAAATTGCTCTTCAGTATTTCTTGCCTGTGTTTCTATTGGCTTTGTTCTCTCAGTTCAAAAGACTAATGACAATACTGATCTATGTTCCTCCTAATTAAGTTTTTGTTGTGGCCACCAAGTGCTTTTATCCAGGACTGTAATAAGCCAGACAGTCTCTGTGAAAGGGCTGCTAGTATATAAATCTACTCTTGGAAGATATATGCAACATTGTGCTAATATAATGAGTTCTAAGTTCTGGAAGACTTCTGACATATGTCTAAGTTATTCATTAAGCCATATTGTTCTAGAATGATTTTACTTTCAAGTAAGATACGTAAATAAGCTACAATTTTTCATCTTGATTGCCTTCTTTTATACTTTTTGGTTTTAGTCCACAGGTCAAATGTTGGCAACATTTTTCAATTGTCTATAGCTCTTTCTTTAACTGAACAAGGTGTTTTACAATGGACTACTAAAATATCAAGTAAAAATGTATACCTTTTTATTGTTATTCAGTTGAAGGTAGAAGACAACTGCAAATTAAAAATTAAAAGTGTTAATATGTTTTTTGGGTTTTTTCCTCTATGTTTCAAATTTAATGTCAGGAAGGGGATTCCTCTAGAATAGGAAATTAGCTGGGAGATGTCACTGAGATGAGGCTGTGAGCTGTGATATGCAAGACCAAGGTGACCAGATCTGCAAGGACTATTGAAGGTTCTCCTAAGTAATTCATTTGTCATTCAAATGTCTTTTTATATTGAAAATGTTTCTAGTAGCTTGGGATGCAATTATATCGTAGTCAAAACTAGAGTGCATCTAGCCATTCACTTTAAGCAACTAGTATGCTTAAAGTGAATGTATAGATGTCCTGCAGTATGTCCAGCAGGTTGAGGGAGGTGATTCTCCCCCTTCACTCCACTCTTCTAAGACCCCACCTGAAACACTCACTTAGCTCCGGAGTTCAGGTCTCATCCCCAGCACAAGAAAAAGAGGGACCTGTTAGAAGCGGTCCAGAGGAGGGTCATAAAAATGATCTGAGAGCTGGAACCCCTCTTCTATGAAGAAAAGCTGAGAGAGGGAAGGTTTGAGAAGACCTTCTTATGGCCTTTCAACACTTCAATGGGGCTTATAAGGAAGATGGAGAAAGACATTTTATCAGTGCCTGTAGTGACAGGACAAGAAGAAATGATTTTAAAATGAAAAAGGGTACATATCGAATAGATATAGGGAAGAAATATTTTATGATGTGTATGATGAGACACTGAAGGAGGTTTCCCAGAGAAGTTAGATGCCCCACCATTGAAAGTGTTCAAGGTCCTGTTGAATGGGGCTTTAAGCAACCTAATCTACTGAAAGAGGTCCTTGTCCACAGCAGGGATGTTGGACTAGATGATCTTTGAAGGTTTCTTCCAGTGCAAGCCATTCTATCATTCTACTTAATCTACTGCTACCAGAGGATGCTGCCTTTTTGGTTCAGATGCTACATCTTCCCTGGAAATGGGTGATCAGAGCTCCTCTCCCAACTTGACTGGAGAAAAACCTAATCTCTTACATCTTGGAAAAGGTCTCAGACATTCCTGCTCCTCCCATGGTGTTCTTAACCCCACGTTCTCATCTGCCAAGGGCCTCCTGTCACTTACTCAGCCAAGAAAAACAATCCACTGAGCTACTGGACACCATGTGACACCCCAGCGCCTCATACTGGAACAGGTTTGGATTCTAATCTGGGGCCGAGACACCCAAAATGTGGGTGCTGAAATGTCAGAGCCCTTTTTCAAGCAAGATCTTCACACACAGGGTAGTGTCTGATGATGGATATTACCTTGGATCCTATGCATCATTTTTCTAACCTTATCCCTGACCTCCTTCAGTAACCAAAATGCCAATAACCATGAGAGAAGCATGTTTAGATCTGATAGCATTTAAAGCAGCTCAAGTGACAGTGCCCTTTCCCTAAAACTAGATGAGTAATTCTCCAGCACTACCAGCAAATACTCCTTTCTCAGAGTGTCAGGACTGTCTATCATTTCTAGTACTCTGATATAGGCAACTTGATAGCTTTTGTTGCAGGAAATGTATGAATGTGTAAATGTGCAAGATAGTAGTTTCTGGGAGTAGTGGGCTGGGAAGGGCTGAAGGGTTCTTTGCTTTTTTCCTGGATGGTAAATTTGACAGTGGGATCATACATATGGGAGACAAGCTTTCGCTATGACTGTGGATTGTTTATGTTAGAGGAATTGGAAAGAAAGAGATGGTGGGCTATGGAATTCTGCAGGAGGAGAAATATCTGCAGGAATGGAAAAAACGTTGGTATTAACCAAGTTAATACAGACTCTGTAACAACCTTCAACCACTCCTTGTGAAAATGTGTATGAACATTCAAATGGTACAGACTTCTAGAGATGCATATCTTCACCTCAGAAATTTGCTTTCTTTTTGGTACAGATTGAAGGCCAGACTTGGAAAACAGACATGAGAAAGAACTGAGGTCCTTTCCTGAACTGCCAATATGTATACTTTCTGATCAATAAAGACATCGTTAAGAAAAGAAAGGGGAATCTGTTGTTCAGTTACACTGACCTACATATCAGTAATCACAGCATGCCTTTTGACATACCATTGGCATGAATCCATGCACAGGCTTGTAACAACACTTCTTGGAGAATCTCCCACAGGGTTTTTTTCAGTTTCAATTGTACATATGGGCACATGTTCATGTGTGTATGTATGCTTTTCTTCATGCATCAAAAGTGACCTCACATGTCTCTCTGAGACTCCAACCCAATAGATCAGCTAGACCCTGCCCTCTATTGCTGTAATGTAATCTTTATCTCTTGGCCAGTCATCTTAACATGTCTGTGACTCTCAGGAACTGATATTGTCACACTGAAGGACCCAGATTACTCTTCTACTTTCAGAATTTTACCAAGACAACCACCAAATGCTTTTAGAAATACTTATTTCCCTCTTTGTGGTCTGTTTAATACATTGCTTTTAGGCATTTTTTATAAGCTTCTCATCATCGCATGGGAAAGATAAATATTGTTGTTTTCATTGTACATCTGGGATAACACAGACATACCAAGCAATACACCATGGGTCATACAGTGAGTTGGTGGGAAAGCCAGCAATAGAATCCATAAATCCTGCATCCAAGTTCTCTAAGTGCCTTGACTAGTCCAGATTCCCTTCTTAACACCCTTGTCAGATTGTTTATAGGATATGTATTCATATAGTCAGTAAGACATCAAAATTTTCTAATTATATCTAGTCATGTCAAATGACAATTATGCCCTTAGTTCAGTTTACCAGACAATGATCTACCAAAGAAGGTTTGCCAAAGTTTTTTTGACTGAAGAAAGACTAGGCATTTGTAGCATCTGCAGCATCTGCAGACTAGATCATATAAAATTTCCCTGCACGTCTGCCTTGTCTCCACAGAAAGCTTCAAGGTAAGTGTATGGGGTCTGCAGGCTTGCAGAAAGAGGATAGTGCTCTCATGTACCACAACATTCAAGCTGCTTCCAATGCTCATTTCCAGGAGGACACTCAATGTCTCAGCTCAGGTTTTAAATCTGCTTTCAAGGAACCTGCATATTTTCACTCTGGATTTCTGTGCATCTGCAAATAGGGAATTGTCATTTCTGTTTTACAGTACTGCCCAGCTGCCAGCCTTCAAGCCACCTATCTGGTGTCCTGGGAGGTAAGAACATGATTTTTTCATTCTTAGAGGGCAGAGAAATATCCTTTTGGATGGGATTTCTGTATGAATGAGTGAATGGTCACTGTTTCACCCTGGATTTTCATACTCAACTGTGGTCGCAGTAGAAGATGGTAAGGTTCCCAAGACTGTCAAGATTTTCAAGAATCATACAACAACCCAGATTGGAAGGGACCTCAAAAGATCATCTGGTCCAATCTTTTAAGTGTCTGTGTTTGAAGTCTCTGACCACTGATGGCAGACTCAAAAATCCCCATGGGGAAATTATTCAATTCTGCTTAACTGACCTAACAGGGATCAAGGCATGCTGGCTTCCCATCTTTGCTGTCGCAGCAGTAGAACTGGACCAAGATGAGCACATGAATTAATGTGTTACTTTATCCAAAGTTTGCCAAAAAATCACTAAAGAATTAAGTGTAGTAAGAGCTGTAATATGAGCAACCAAGCTCTGCTTGTCCTATCTGTAAATGCTGTCATTTGTTCCCCTTACTGTTCTGCCTGTCTCTACCTCACAAAATATGGAAGATGCAGCCCTCCTTCTCTATAACGCACTACCTGCTCCTGCAGGAACAAATAAAGAATTATCATGTCACCCTCTCATTTTACTACAAATATAACACAAAGTAAAGGTTGTGTAAATATTAGGTACCTATTCCTGTACAGGGTAAAAATAAATACATGCTTTCCTAAGCTGTCTACTGTTTTTTTACTGGGGAAAAAAATAAACCAAAACAAAACCAAACCAATAGTTTTCTGGGAAATTAATTAACATTCCCTATTTTTTAAATTCCTGAGTTGCACTTTGAATCTTTGTGTCTACCTTTGCTTTCCCCTAAAATCATATTTTTTTAAAAAAAAGCAAAAGAAAATAATAGAAATGGACCTGTGCCAGTGTGTTTTATAAGAGTGTTACTCTTCTTTTGAAAGGCATTGTAGCCATTTAAGGCTGGATTCAAGAACACATTAGAGTTAGCAAATAAGTCTATCAACACTGTAATTATACAAAAGTTTTAGAGACTGAAACTGAGCCATTAAGAGGCTCAAGTTTTCCATATGCCACTCAAATGAGAATTATCACTGTGAAAGAAACTGCATTAGAATTATTTCAAGTGGACTTTAAAACAGTGCCTAAGCAGCTGAAAGCAATCTTGAGTTTCTTAATTCCACAGTACAGTGTCTAAGTATTTGACCATTAAGTGACTATGGATTATTTCAAATGAGATTTCAGTACAGTGGACCCTAAGTGGAATAATCTTCCAAAATATAATTGTCACATTTTCCATCATTGTTGAGTCACATTAATGCAAAACTATATAATTACTGGGGAAAAAAAAGCTATGAATAGTATTAACACAGTATCTTTCTTTTCCCATGCTTTCATCTACTAAAAAGTGCTTACTTTTTAAAATGTGGTTATTTCCATCTTTAATAAAATGTGAGTCCAGTGGAGAGCTTCCAGTGTAGGTAGAAGCAAATTATGTATGAGAAGATGCTGAAACCGTAGGGTTTGAACACTCTGGGGGGAAAAAAAAA
>JANHGN010004370.1:77370-89965 GCA_024605025.1 Megaceryle maxima | reverse complement strand
GCACGCGGTCAGAAAAAAAGCAATATAATAAAAACAAAACCCAAAAAAAAAAAAAAAAAAAAAAAAGAAAAAGTCCATCAGGAACACAACCAGAAAACAGATTTAATAGCTGTCCTACCTCAAAAAGCCTGCTAAGACCTTCCATGCTTCTGGCAGAGACTGAGAATGATAGGAAGTAAATGAAAGTAGGAGAGGCTGTGATGTGCATTTACCTGAGCTGATACTGCTCCTTCCTTTAAGATACCTTATCTTCTAAATAAGAAAGACAATAAATGTAGTTCACCTGTTCACTGAAGCACAGAAATTTATTAAAGTTACAAAACCAGTAGAATGGGTAGGGTAAGGGGGTAAGGATCGGGCCAATATGAGCATGCAAATGAACACTGTTAAAAAGACAAATACTGACCTGGGCTGAGATTTCTGGGAAAGGTGCTGAAGAATCAGGACAGAAGTTAGGAACATCAAGTAGCTCCCAAAACCAATATTGTACTGGAATTTACTGAGAAAACTTCCCCTTTCAAGTGATCACAGGATAGAGACTCTGTAAAAGCCCATTCCACAGCTGTCAAGATGCTTAATATCATTGAGTTCAATAATTTCTAACATGCTTTCCATTTCAAGGGTTGAGGTACAAGCTTAGTTTAAGCTTCTTTTACTTGAAAGTTTTACTTAAAAGAAATGGAATGAGGTGGGGAAAAATCAAATGGAAAACACAGATCTTGGTTTTCCAAGATTCACAGGAAAGATGGATATTGCAAAACATTCAACTTCAGCCAGGGAAAAGGGTAGAGAGAAGGAGATTCATCTGAATAGATCTGCATGCTGCTGCCAAACCCGGTAGGATTGATGAAATTAATATCAGAAGTAGCTTTACCTTTTCAGCTATTACCCTCAGCTGGTGATATCATTAGGGGTGGCAGAACAGCTGAAAAATGACCAAGCCCATCAATAAGAAATTATTTCTGTGCAAAGTATTAACTTAGGTCTAGCAAGCACTCGGATTGAGGCATATCCTAATTAGATAACCCAGGTGTCAGGCTACTTATCAAATATATGCTTTAGCTGGGAATTATAACTTTAATAACAAGTTGAAATCAGTTTGCTACAACTGGAGGTTTACAGAGTGGGTTTGAAAGCTCAGGAGATATTCAATCCATCATACACAGAGTCTGCAGGCACAAGCTCCTCCTCACCACCACTCCCCAAGAAAGTACCCAAAAGCCTTCTTGAGGTAACTATGCAGCATACTGCAAACAGATGAGAGGAGAAACACAGTGAGGAGGAGTTCTGGAAAAATCTGAGTTGGTTCAAGAACTCGTAGCTTTGCCTTAAAGCAAGAGGCAGAACTGAACACCCCACTTCTGTGACCCCACTGCTGTTTCCACGAGAACAACCTCCCCAAATCCTTTTCATTGCCACCAAAGCAGCCCTAAAAGTGACAAACCAGCCAAACACGTTAATTATCTTGGCTTCAGTGGCACACCATTGCCAAGAAAATCAGCAAGAGGAGCTGGAAGAGCTTTCCCACCAGCAGGTCCCTAGTCAAGAGCTTCCCCTCTGAATAGGAGCCATGGTTGCTTCAAGGTCAAAAGCTACAAAAGCATCTCTCTGTTTTGGCTTACCCATAAGTAGGGCAAAAAAACCCCATTTCTCCCAAGACAAAAGATGATGAGAAAAAAATAGACTGTAGCAAAAAATACCAAACCAAACCCAACAAAAACTCCACGTGTATGCTGATCTGGCACAGAGTATAAAGAGAAAAAAAAGGGTAACTCATCTCAGAAAATAATCTAGGTTTCCTAACTGCAATTTTGTTATTCCTGAATATTTTATCAGATGATAAGCTATGGATAATAATAATATTCCATTTATCCCAAGTTGTAATCAACAAAGCAGGATGCTGAAATCTAAGTCACACTGCCAGAAGCTCTCAGGTTGCCCTGCAGCCTGCTCTTTAGGTCTTTACTCTTCCCCAGAGGGCACATTGTTGTAATTCACTCCAAAACCCAGAGCTGGACAATTACAGGGGATCCTTTTTTTCAGCAGAGTACTAGAACAATAAATCAGCAGATTTCTCTTTTTAAAGGAAAATATTTTGCTTGAACAGCATTGTCTGAAATCAGCTGCAGGCTTTTTTGGTCAAGGAAGTTGCACCAGTGGCTCTCAAACAACAGCTGCTCAACTACCACTGCAGTTACAAGAGTAAAGAACAACATCTGCCCTTCCCTGCTGACATCACTGCCAAAGTCCTCTAGATACTGCTTAGATGTTTTTAGACGGAAAACAAACAAAACCCTTCCTAGATCTCTTCAGAAGAGCTGACCTACAGAAGCCTGGCTGGGAAAAGACCACCAAGTTTCAAATCAGTAGCCCCTGGCAAGAAACCAGGTTGAGGACCAGCTGCTATTGCCCCGCTGAGCACTACTTCCCATAACACAAGCCATAAACTGCAGATACGTTTATCACAACTTAGATGTTCCACAAATGTAATCTGACGTAATGCTCGTGGCACTACTCACTCTCTGCACAAGCATCCTCATCCTCCTCTTCATCCACGTTCGTTTCCTCCGCATGCAGTCTTTCAAGAGCTCTATAAGGAGGCGGCAGTTTCATTGGAGGTGGAGCCCCATATTTTCTCTAATGGATTCAAAGGCAAATAGTTATGTATTTTGTAACCTCCACGCACAAGAAAAACACACACACAGCACTTAATGACAACGCTAAATTCTGCAGCACAGGCTTTTTGTGCAAGAAATCAGAATAGGAAGTGACAGTGAACATCGAAAAGTGAAAATGCCAGCGTGCACACACATTTACTTGTTGACAAAATACTTGTATATCATCATAAACATGAACAGGTCAACATTGATCAAGGGTTAAAAATAAACATTCCGTTACACCCCACTTCTCATCAGAAGCCCAACAACAAAACTGTCTGGTACTGATAAAAGTCAAACTTCTAAATACAAAATTACAACTCAAAGTGCTCAGTGCATCTACAAATGTTTAAACACAACAGTTCTGTATTTTGGCTTAAATTTACAAAAGATTTGGAATGATACCTTACTATAAAATTCTATTACCTCACATAAATACAGGCAGCTCCTATAATGATGCATGTAGCGGCGCATCGCAGGCATAAAGAATAGCCTCTGAATCTAATGAAGGCGTTTGCTCCTCTGAGCAGCTGTTTTTATAGCTCCAAGTAACTGGATCTTGCCTTAGTTTGCTACATGATTTCACTAAATTACGTTCAACTCCATCCCATGCAACCCCACTACTAATAGCAGGATGCACTTAGAAAGGGAACACTGAGTATGAGATGCCATTAGAGCAACCAAAACACCCATAATTAATTTCTTCTATAGCTGGGAAATACGACTCAACACCCAAACATCAGACTGAGAATAAAATATTTCACTGCGTACAATGAAAGCTGAACCTGCATATGGATTTCTCAAATCTTCAGCCTACATTTGTATAGGATAGTCTAAAGTAGCAAACTTTAATGCAAGCTACATGGAAAATTTTATGACATAAGATACTCATCATCCCATCCATTTAAAACACATTACAAGAAAGTGCTGCACTGAAGACAATAATAAATGAAATTAAGTGACTCCAATAGTAGTAAGAGCATATAATAAGAGCACTTGGAATCACGACAGCCGGTTCCCCGAAGCATACGATACCCTAAATATGCCTCCCACTTTTTGCTTGAGGTCAGCACAAGTAGAACTGCAAAATCCAGAAGATTCAGGAAGCGTGAGAGGACTCACGTTCTACATCACCAGGCAGGTAAAGATGGGAAACCTGCAGCCCCACTTTCAGCTGCCTGTGACAAATCAGTAGTATTACTATAATTTAATAATAATTCAGAGTTTAACTGTTGACCTTTTGGCTTTTTAAGGCCTCAACCATTTGTTAGAAAGTCTGTGTGAAATTACACAAGGCACCCAAGCTTATCCAGCAGTTTGCTACAGCTCAGAAGGACAAGGTTCTCTCATCCCTCCTGACCCGCTGAAAAGCCAGATGAGTAAATTGTGCCAGAGTTCTCCATTATGCTGTGTTTTTCTATCACCACAGCTCTTTCCAGCACAGAGGCAAAAAAAAAATGCAGTTCACAGAGCCAGCTAGCAAAAGAATGTTAATACCTGGTTTGTTCGTAAGAAGCTCAATTGGTTTAAGTTGTTTTATACAAATTACTTCAAGTGATCGTTTTTAAACAAACGGATCAATAGTGGAGGATAAACACCAACAAATCAAGAGAAAACCTTCAGTATTGAAAAGATAATTCATCATACAGAATTTCCAGATGGATGTGGCTGTTTTCAAACCAAATTCTTTTGCGACACTTTGAAGACAGGAGTAGAAATATCATCGATTCCCCCACAGGGAATCCACATGGACTAGTAAATCCACTAATAGCAACTCCTTCCAACTCAGAGATGACCCTACTCTAGCACAGTGTGACTGCTTTGTGAATCAACGTTCAAAGCTAAAAGGGAACTCCATATTTATGCACTGAAGCTGTTCTATTCCACCCACCAGTTTACAGCACCAAGAGATGAAAAAGCTTTGAAAAAGACTAGGCTGCCTCTTTAACCCCCAAACACTACAGAATGTGACACACCGGAGTCCTAGAGATTAAAGGCAGCACACTGCAAGAGGATGAGTGCTTTTGAGATTAGAAATCTAGGTAACAAAATGAAGAAAAGGGGAGTCTACTTCATTGTAAGTATTATCCACTGGCATGAAAGCACAACTTCAACACCCTCCTTGATTTTTTTTTAATAACCTGAGCCTTGTAGCTTCTGTTTCTGACAGGATCTAAAAAGTCTTACAATAACTTTTGGAGGCAAGAGGGACTTCTCAGCTCTCCACCACACACCAGACTACCGAGTAAGGGCATATAAAAGTTTGTCATATTTGTAGTTGGCATGTTAAAGCAGGCAAAAGTTATTGTCTGCACTAATTCTGCCTCTGCTCCTGCAGTTCTGACACCCTCAGAGTACCTGCCCTACACTCATCAGGAAAACACCTAGGCCAGAAGAGCAATCTGGCTGGGAATGAGAAATGAAATATGTCCCTTACTGCAGCACTTAAAACAAACCCACCGGTTTAGACCAAACATATTTTTTTTCTCCTTTAAATCTGCTGTGAAGTTGCCTGAAAGTTACTATGCAAGTAATTGCTTCACAATTAGCTGGCCAGCTACAGATCACTCGGTCATTTCCTTGTTTTACACAGGCATGGGAAATGTAGGAGACTCAGCGGATTTCATTATCCTATAACATGATTTCACCGAGTTTCAGCCAGCCTCAGGTTAAGGACATCATTTGTGTACATGTTATTATTTCTCTGTTACTACTGAACAAAGAGAATCAATTTGCCGGCACGTGGAGCAGAGCAGATACTGCCAGAGAGATGCCAGCAAAGAGCTGCAGTAAGTACAGGGTTGCAGCACCCAGGGGAGACTAACAGAACATTTATCAAAAACCTGCCTTCTATTTGGCAGAAATTTGGGAAAAACTACTTGAATCAAAGATTTCAACAAAACACTTCAAATTTCATTTCAGCCTTGGGGGGGTGGGTTATCGCAGAGTTACATTGCACAGTCTTGTACCATTTGATTGAGTAAAACTTGGGTAAAGCACTGAATGAAATAAATACCTTTTCACTCTTATTTTCTTTATCCGCACCCTGATCTTTGCTGACTTTGACTCCCTTAGGCTGTACGGCAGAAACCACCTGAAAAACAATGTTAATATTACAGACATTAGAAAGAGCATTATAGCTACAAAACAAGCATCTCAAAATTAGTAATGACAAAAATAAAAGCTACCCAATGTACTCTTAATTTTGCTCCATGTAGAAGAGCGTTGCAGTGGTCTTTAAATGACATTCTTTTACTAAATTTACAAACATTCTCTACTTTTTCTAGCGCTCACTGTTTGATACCAAGCCCCATCTCTTCACTCAATTACTCTGAAGTCACAATATGGATGTGTATCATTGATGCAGACCTCAGCATGGACTCCTAAACTGTCAGTTCTTAGTTATTCAGATAGACACCAGTGTCCACGCACACAGACACCTTATAAAGCAGCACGTTCAGTCTCCATATAAGTATTGTGTTACAAAATTCCCACTCCTCTGGCAGCATCTTATTTTGGTGAATGGGAGCTGGGACCGTGTGGTACTGCTGAAAGTCTGTGAAGTTTCCTGCAGCGTACAGTTCAAACCAAAGCAACTCAAATTTCAAGTTATCTGTCTTTCCCTTGGTGTCTCTAGCTTAACTAGGCAAGTGAGGGTCAGAGATGCAGCTGAATGCTTGAAATTTCTATAGGGTTTTTTTTGGGATCTTTTCTGTGAAAAAGCCAATACAGAAAGGGATCCAACTCAGTCACCATCACTATGATTTTTGCCATCACTGTTTGAGCAGCATAGCTGGTGAAAGTCTTAATAGATTTTGAAAGGCTCCCTGGAGCACTGGAAAAAATAATGGACACAGTTGTGCTGGATTTGACTGCAGTCGTCAGAAAAGGTCTCCTCAGGGCAACTAATCCACCAAAATTCCCATTTACCTCCTCAGATGATACCACAAGCACGTAGAAGTCTTGGGGGTTTGCGTGTGCTTCAAGGCAGGCAGAATCATATGTCCTTTCTTACTAAGGCATTAAAAGATTTCTTGCCTTGGCCTTTAAGATGAGGAGACACCAAAAACTCTCTCAGAAAATTAACTTGCCAAATAACTACTTCAGGCCCCCTTGGTGACACATTTTACATGGAGTTGCTAGAGTGAATCTGACTCATTTTAACTACGCTTTTGTTCATTTGGATAACAAGAGTATATAGATTATGAAATAATCACAGGGCCAGACTCAGTTACACAGATGGGAGAACTGAATTAACGCTCAATCAATGGATTTGCATCTACTCAATTTACATCAGAGAAAGGAGATTTCAAATCAAGCCAGACATATAATCAATCAATCATGTGGTCTATAAACAGAAACCCTGACAGAAAAGATGGCCACAAAAATTGATGGAACTTGTTGAAAGGAATTAAGCCAAGTTTAAAATAAGATGCATATTACACTTTTAGTAAGTTTTGGAATAAAAATAGAAACAAACTTACTTTTGGTACGTTAGCCAAACCCTGAACTACAAAGACAACAGGATTTCCTGCGTTCTTGATAGCTTCTACTGCTTCCTCGTGTGTGGCGTTCTGCAGGTCTATCCCAGAAACCTAAGAAAGAATGGTTATTTTTATGAAGTAGCGTGGCTTTGGCACAGAGTCATTACAAGAGATCACAAATGTTTACAGATTAGTGTATCTGAGGAAGGTAAAAGCAGGCAAGAGCAATCCTTTGTGATGTCTCCATGATGGTTTAAGGAAAAGTATGTTATTTAGTATTCGTAATTAAAAGATGGCCATATGTTTCCCAAAGCAATTCTAGATAAAAACATAAGGAAAAAGGTTGTCAGGGAGTGCTAGATGTAATGCTTGGTATAATACAACTCTTTCAGATTTTATCCATTGGTGAACTAAACCTGTTTTGAAACAGTTTTTCACACACATCTCTAAAGCACAAGAATGGTACTTTCAGCTTGGGAACCCCGATTCAGACCTGTTCATCTGGAGAAAAAAATGAGTAAAAAATCCACACCAAGCTCGAGATGAGAGCCAGGAATGGTATTCCCCTGCGACACCTGCCAGCATCAGGGATTTACCCCACATGGTGGTTGATCAGACTGGTAACTACTCCAAATTCACATAGACAAAAAAAATAACAGCGCCTATTTCAGTATAAAGATTCTGTGTTTGTCTGCATATGATAATTTAGGCTTATAAAGGTGTGCTATGACTTCTTACTCATTTCTATGAAAAGAAAGCACTCTGCTTTTTTTCATTTCCCCATCAGATACCAAGATGTAACTTTTCTTAAATAGAGAGGAGAATGTTAAAAGGGCTCCATAGTCAGACATTAAAAAAAATAAATAAAAAATGATGACACCAGGGATCAATCTTGTTTTTCAAAACAGTGTCATCAATACTTCATAAAGAGGTGGCAGCATTTTGTGTCCCTCTCCTCCCAAAGCTGTTTGAGTCAGTCTTTATTTCTTAGAATGAAAAGGTAGATTTAGCTGCATTTACCTCAAGTATTTTATCTCCAGTTTTTAAAGCTCTTGTTCTTCCTGCTGGGCTGTCTTCCAAAACTTGTTTGATAAAGATGCCTTTAAGTTCTTCTCCATTCTTCAGGCGCTTTATGACAGTTTGTCCACCAACAATACTGATTCCAAGAGACACGTGAGGGTCTCTAAAGATCTCAACACTGAAAAATAAATGTGATAGTCTAACAGCTTGAAACAGTTTGGGGGTTTTTTTAAACTATAAATGCAAAGCCTTAAATAAATATAAGTTTCTGGTCTTTCAAGAAGATTTAACAGAGTAAAGGGATAAAGTCAGAAGCCTAAGAATGCTCTCAACAGAGCTGGCTCTTTACCCTAAGCAGACCTCACCCCACAAAAAGACCAAAATTCTGCTGCCTACCCGAGCCCACTGGGTACAGGCTTTTACTTCAGAGAAAGTCAGGGTAAACCAGGCAGGTCTTCAAATAAACACTCATCCTCTTTCAGTTTAAGCAAATTGCCTGGAAATGGCAAACACTGCAAGTGCCATGCTAGACAAATAATAAAATACTTCATACAACTTTCTGAACACTGGCTTCAGTCTATCAGATGCATATTAATCAGCCTAAGCAGAAGTTTTTCTGATCATATTTTACTTTGGAACATAAAAATAATTCACCTAAAAATGTTAACAATACAAGGATGTGGCTAAAACTTGGCTTGGCAATTTGGAACTCTGCCATTAGGTTTTAGCAAAGAACCCATGGAAAAGGAGACAGCAGCACTATGTGCATTGTTCACACCTAATAGTTATTAAATGAGCAAGAACTTGCAGGTCATCCACAACGTAAACCTGCCAAGCTTTCCCAAGTCAGCTGTATAAATAGAAGGCATAATTCTGTGGAACATCTGTTAAAAATTCAGTGTATCTAAGAAAGCCCAAGGTACACAAGTACCTTAAAGTTATTGGCAGAGGAGGAAAGAAAAAAAAAAAACATGAGAAGTCATCAGGCTCACAGAAATAAAGACGTAAGGTAAATGGGAAGAAATAATGTAATCACATGAACATACGTCCGTGGTGGTCCCCAGTGGCTGAAGTTTGGAGTTTCTTCTCCTTCTCCTTCTTCTCTCTCAGGTAATTCACTAATTGGGGGCAGAGGGAGGGGAGGAATAAGAAATTAAAAAGGCATCACCCATGCCAGGTCTCAATTCCTTACATATTTTGTATCTGGCAGTGAGGAAGCAACGACTTCTCACGCCGTCCGGTTTAAACCAAATGTGCAGAGTCAACAGACTAGACAGGAATTTTTGGACTTAGGTTTAAATGTACTTAAGGAATGCTCCAGAAATAAACATGATGGGCAGAAAAAATTTATAAGCTGTTCTGTGATATACAAATCTCCACTGTATTTAATCATTCAAAACAACTATTTAAGCAATTAACATTTACTTTCTGATAAATATGCTGTGATTCTTCTTAGAGTGATATAAACATGATAAAACCAGTCTAGCTGACCAGAAAGCAGATCATGATCCAACTGGGAGAACATATCCTGTGCGTCACATTAAACACTCCAGAACAGGGTGTTAATTAAACTTTTGTAGTATATGTGACTCACCTCTTCACAGAATAGGAATGGAAGTATGGGAATGCAAGGCTCTAAAGAAAGGTTGAAACAATACATCTTTGCACACATTTTCTGTAGAACCTGAGAGCTGTAAATGCTACTCTTAAACTGCAAAAAGGAAGTAAGATGTTGTGCTGGAGAAATAATCCTCTCACCTTGTTGTTGAGCTGCTTTCCCTCTGAGGGAAGATTAGAGATGAATTAGGGAAGTACTGAAGGTTTGAATCAACAGGCCCCAACAGCAGATCCAACACCCCCTCACCCAAAACTGAAGGGGAAAGAATGGGCCATTTGACAGGTGTGGCAAATACCTACAACCAGTCTCAGCTCAAGATTTCTCAGCACCACTGGCAAACTAAAAGTTCCTGCACAGGTCTGAGAACGACTCTGCCAAAAGGAAGAACAAAAGAAGGGAAAACCCTGAGGACAGAGCTATGATAAGGAGCTAAGGGAAGAGGTCCTTAAGCAGTGAGGACCAATGCTGCTGGTAAAGGCTACCACCGCTCTCTCCTCCAGGCCACAGCCATGCTCCTCTCACTGGGGGGTAAATGAAGCAGGTGGCAGAACCATTCGCACTTTTCGGTCCCAGTACTCAGTGGAGGAGACATGGGAAGTAAAGATTCAATAAGGTTGTAAGATAAAATTTACCTCCTTGAGCAAAAGTTATAGAACCAGCCATCTGTGTACATCTTAGTGTTTCAGACAGCTTTTGATGAGCAGTCAGCTAAGTAAAGCAAGAGCATTAATTGAAACCTGAAATCCTTCTCCATACCTGCACAACGCTGTTCGAGGCTGAGCTAAGGTGGTTACTCTTCCAGATTCTGAGTTCTTAGAAAAAACATAATCCTCCCCTTTCAATTCTTCCTTTTTAACAGGTTCCAGATCAACAGCAAGCCCAGGTCCTTTGGAGTCAATCTGAAGCTTTGTACCTGAAGATGAAAAGGTGTAGATGTGAACTTTTGCTTCTTCTGCCCCTGCATCTACCAGATATCATCACCCTTGGAAATAAACCCCTTAGCTCACCATGTTCCACATCTGGATATTGTGTGATGATCAATAGGCTTAGAGATACAGAACATTTATTTTTTGAAGGAAATTTAAACCACACTAAATGCTTTCTTTATAGCATCTTGCTTTTGATGTACATGCAGTCAATTCATAACAGAAAATGCCAAATCTTTGTGGAACTGAGACGTGCCCAGGTACAACTTACTTGACAGCAGCTCCTCACAAAAACACATGATTAGAAACAGTGAATCAACCCTTTATGCAGAGAGAGATGCAAAGCCCTGCTCCAGCATGGAACCCCAACACACTGGGGAGTACTGATGTCGTTTTGGTGACAGAAGTATTGAGGTTAACTGCACCAGCAGAGCTCCTCGCAAGGCTTGTCAGTCTGACGCTGTAGCTTAGTGTCTGCTGTACAAGATGCAGGTGACAAAGAATGGAAACAACCCAACCTCCTCGCTCCCAACCAGGGAGTGCTATCTCAGGCAGGTTGATTAATGTATTTCCCTGATGATCTACCAAATTCTAATCATCCATCTCTGGCCGTCTGGCAAGGAGAAACTTTGCTCCTGAGCACTGATTACAAAACCAAGATATGGGGCAATTACCTACCACAGAGCTCACTTGCAAATTTTGGTTGTGGTGAAGATACCTCTAGAGCCTGTCACTTTTGGGTTGGTTTGGTTTTTTATTTAAAGTGCAAAAGTCTATGAAATCAGCACTCAGAAGTGACTGAGATGAATCCCTGATGGAAATTACAGGCATGAGCTACTATTTTATTTATGCATAGAGTCCTACTGGGGACAATCAGGAAGCGATTCTCCACAGGCAGGACAAAGCTGCAGCCACTTTCAATATCACTTGTGACAACTGTAGGTAAAGATTTCGAGGAGGAAGCGAGATCGTGAAGCTAAAACTTCTTTAGAGCCAGATTGTTTTGAGCCTGCAGAAGTCTTCATTTGAATATTTTATCATTTGTGTTTTGGCATAAAATTTGAATTTGTAAATATGAAATTATAAGATGAAGAAAAAATTCTTACAAACCTAAATCTATCTTGTTTTTTGATCCTGACTGGGTAGATTCGGTTTCAAATATGTCTTTTTGGTAGCCACTCTGTGTTGTGGTTCCAAAAAACAGTGGACTTCTACCAGCATTTTCTTCACCCTTCACAGAGGAGGGGAAAAAAAAATAAACAATAATTAAAGTTAGAAAGCAATGATATGAACTTATACAGGGGTATGACTTGAACACTGATTTTTACAGCAAGCATTCACATCTTCTTAACCACATTCATATTTATTCAGATAACTATGAAATACTTACTGCTCATTTACGCACCGTATTAAGAAGAGGCATGAAAAATTTTATGTGCAATTGCAATATAAAGCAATTCTATCTTTCTACTTGCTTGTAATCCAGGCAAGAAGTCCTTTACCCTTGTTCATTTGTTGTTTTTAAATAACAAATTTATAAATTTAATGTTGTGCATTCTGGTATAAAAGTGTCACTACAAGCTGCATTTTACACTGTTTATGTACATAGTGCATAGGGGGACAAGCCAAACAAAACCTGCAGTTCTCTGTGGCTGTGATACTAAATCCTTTTCCACTTCATTTTTTTCATAGAAAACTAAATCTCAAAGGCTGGTGCATGGAAGGCTGATATTACCAATTTTTTGTTTGACAAGTGAACGAACAAAGGCAGAAAAGGAAGGACGGCAGGCAGAAAAGGAAGGAAGGCAGAAAAGGAAGCAAGGCAGAAAAGGAAGGAAGGCAGGCAGAAAAGGAAGGCAGGCAGAAAAGGAAGGCAGGCAGAAAAGGAAG
>JANHGN010004370.1:44531-77270 GCA_024605025.1 Megaceryle maxima | reverse complement strand
TTCCTCAGAAGGAAGAAAAATAAAATTCTCAGCAAATTTGAGGACACATAAATAAAGATTTTGTTCACCTGGAGCTCCTTCTACTCCTTTGTCCACCAGTATGCTTGTTACAATTCCTTCTGCCATATAATTTTTCGCTCAGCTGCACTAACATCTGGCTCAAGGAACTGATTTGGATTAAAAATAACGAGAAAGAAATGGGACCTCCTTTCACTAATGCTGCTGAAGCTCCTGGACTGTTAAACCCACAAAGTGACATTCTGCTCTCTCTGACATGCACAATATTAGTACAGCTTGCAAAAAAGAACTGAGCCCACAAAATGGGCTCGGTTGGGCTCAGCCTGAGATGGGAAAGAAGGTGGATGTACAGGATACCTGTAAATACACCGACCACAGAATGTACCTCATTTGAGCAGTTCAACATACAGACACTACACAGACAAAACAACCTTCCAAGATGTACAACAGGATAGACTGGTGTCTGTTAGAGGTACCCAGATCTCATCTAGCAATTAAAACACTAGAAAGGCTCCTTACAGCATTTAGGGCTGGAATTTGCCTTGATGTGTGGGTCCCCTGGTCAGGGTACAGCACTGAGACCAACAGAGCATTCCTTACCATGTGACCTTTAGTGAATGAATCTTCCAGGGGATGTTCTGGATTTAAGCTAACACCGGATCTTACGTCTTCCATTTCAGTAGCCTCAAGTTGCTTTGCCCATTGTTCTGTATCGAGGATCCTCTCTGAAGCTGCCTTTTGTTCACCTGACACATTATATTTCAGGAAGTCTGCATCTTCTTCACATTCATCATCCACCAGCATTTCCTGTTCTTCATCTATTTCTTCTGTTCTGGGTTTCAGAAATTCATGCATCTCCCAGGACTCCTTCTGATACTCATCATCATTTTGACAAAGCTGAAATGACCTTCCCAAGTTCAAACTTGGTTCATCAACAAGTTCTTCTTTAAAAGGTGTTTCATCTCTGAAACCCTGCATAAAACATGACAGGAATATAGATTTTACATCATGTTTCTTGCTAACTCTTTTAAAACTATGTTTTATGTTAGGCCCACATTGAAAGTACATCCTGATTTTTAAAGTGAAAATCTCCTCCCTTTTGCATTTAGTAAAAGAAAATACACTCTCTGACTTATGATTTTAACACCAGGAGTAGATATTCCATTTTTTAAAAAAAGACATTTAAGTTGCATTTCTTAGATATTACTGCAGCCATTCAGAATAAAAAATCTGAAGAATAAAAAATCTGAAGTTAAGGAATGATAATTATTAAATAATACTTAAAAACCTACAGGAAAAAGTATATATAAATCCAGCTAAAGTGTCTCTGTGCCCCAGATTTATCTGCTTTACAAATTCTTACATTTCTTACTATATTAATAGGCTAAGAGGTAGCTTATGCAACAGCATCAGCAATGAAATAAAACCAAACCAAAAGCAAAAGCAAAAAAAACAAATAAACACCAAAAAACCCTCACACACACAAAAAAACCCAAACACCAAAAAACCCCAAACAAACCAAAAGAAAAGGTATTAAAACCCACTCAGAAAGATCTTGCTCAACTCTCTGTTGTTTTTCTGGGATTCATCACGTGTCCCCAGTTTCCAAGGCTCTGTGCTTCTCCTAAACCAAATGGGGTGCTCATGGAGTGGGTCTCTGAAACATTATGCCTTACACCAGTAGCAGAAAGCTGGCCACACAGAGAAAGGTTTCCCTCTCTGTCCTTCAGACCACCAAGTCAGTATGTCCAAACCTGATGTTCAAGGCACCGAAACCCCAAACACTGAAACCAATCTGCAGATTCAGGGGTCCTCAATCAAAATGTTTTTCTTTCTGCTTCCTGCCCCTTCCCAGACTCCCCAAGGTACTTCACCATTTCTGACCTTTAGTGTCAGGATCCTGTTTTGTTTGCACAAATGCAGAAATAAAAAAAAAAGCAAACCAGACACTGCCAAAATTTTCCATAGCTTAAGTGAGAGGCAGGAGGGAAAACAAGAGAGAGGCAAGAGCATAAGGAAACAATGCAATAATACTAGCTGGCATGAAAGAGAACATTAGCAATCTAGAAATTAGCACATTTTTCATAAGCACTAAATGTTCCTTTAATCTATTTGACCCGTGTACCTCGATCTCATAAAACACCCAGTCTGAAGAGATTCTAATTCTCTCCATCTTTACTTCATTTCATTTCACTTCACTTCTGCAGCATCATTCTCCAAACACTCCGGTAAGAGGCACCAACTTCGTCGTTATATAAAACAGTTGAGGCTTAGCTGAGAACCACACAGCAATTTGTGTCACCACCTCCTGGTACAGCACTCAGGTATGGAGGGAGAATCACAAACTGCTGCACTGCAGTAACAGCCGCTACCAATGGAACAGGGAATACTGCAAACATGACAGTAAAGTCTACTGGTCTAGCATATAAAATCTTCCAGTTCCATTTTTTTGGGGGTTTTTTTTTTGGTTTTTTTTGTTTTTTTTTCCAAGTCAGCTTTGTCAGCACTCTGCTAGTGCAGAAGAGTGGAAGCCATCGTGACACACCACTCTTGTCTCTTAGATGAGCAGGTAAGATAATAAATGGATGGGAAATTTATACTACTGCTATAAACTACTATCAATGCTGCCATACACAACATAAAACAAAAGCACAAGCAAATACCTTTGCCTGTATTTTGTACAAATTGATCATTCCAGTTTCTATATTCAGCAGGACTTTAAGATAAAATACTTGATTTAAAAATACTTAATAACATTAGTTTTATTTAGAAAGCAGAGAAACAACCTGAACTGCCAGAGGATTAATTGCTCTGCCAGGAACCCTTCCTGTGCACCCAGAAAGCAACAAACTCCATTTTACATCAGGAAAATCAGTAAATACCATGTCCAAGCTAATTTCTACACAGTAGACCTACATCACCTTGTAGTATTTGCTTCTTTTGGTGGTTCTGACATACCATTGTAGCATTAAAGATACATTTGTATCTAGAGACAAATAGACATCTTTAGCAAGAAGAAAATCTAGAATTTATTTTTATTACTGTATTGCAGTTCTGGATGATCTTTAATGTACTGTATTTTCTGGTCTAAAAGCAATGTATTTACCAAAGGGAATCAATACAAATTTTGCAAAGCACTTGAGAACAGAGGAGAATTAAAAAATATCCACATCTCTCTTATTCTAAACAGGTCAGTGCTGCAATACTATTGACTACCACCCTGGAATCTCATCACTGTCTTTAATGCCTCATCCTCCCGCAATAAACAGAATTAGTTCTCAGAAAATAAGAAAAAGGAGAGTTGAGGAAGACTAAAGAAATCACTCAGGATGACACGGGAAGTCTATGAAGAAGAACAGATTTCAAGCTTGCCTTCCACACTACACTACTTTTTTTGTTTTACTTCATTCTATTAAACAGTACATGAATCCCATACCTTACTTTCTTCGCAAAGCTGAAGCAACTACTTACAACTACTAATAAGGCAGCATTCCTTTTTCAGATCCAAGGTAACCCAAGGTATTTTAATGACATAGTAAATTTGATAAGGTGGTCTGGGAACCACACTACTAAGTGCTACACACGTGCTTGCTGTTCACAATACCATTAGTGCATCATTAGCTCTTAAGAGTCTTTTTCCAGCCTAAAGTCTATCCAGTAACTTAAGTATCATCTGAAGGACATACTAATTTTTACTTTAAAACATCATTTCCTGTCCGTACAAACTTAAGCTGAACCAAAAGAGTAACCAAATACCTGAGGTGCTTCAAGTATTATTGAGAAATTATCTATTGGTTCTGGAGATCCAGGGCTGGTTTTAACATTGCTGGAATCCACACTGCGCATGTTCTCCTCCTCTTTGCCTCCTCCCTGAGAAAGGCAATCAAAATGATGAGTCAGGAAAACCAACGAAAAAATTTGCCCATTTTCCAATAAACTAAAAGGGAGAGGGAGAACCAGCCATTAGAAAAGAGATGGGGAAAAAATTACAGAATTATAAAAAAGGGAAGTTATAAATGGAGAGGAGGAAGACAACAGCTTTTATTCTTTGAACATATAAATTCAGACAATGAAAAAAAATAAAGAGATGTGTAGGAAAGGGAATTACAAGGATGTGAACAATGACATATCACTTTTTAGAAAAGGAAAGAATATATTTAACAGCCTTCCTACAGTCCCGTTTCACCACTCCTCTACCACTTGGAGTTAAAAGCACTTTCTATTAGATGGTGCTTTGCTTTAATTAATTTTGCCTGGGTGCCCTTGATGAACAATACTGCAGTGTTCTCAAGTAAACTACTGTCTGTTCCAAAGCCCTCATTCTAGAAAAAGGAAATTCTACTTGAATTTACAGTCTTGACTTCAAACAGATTAAGTTTCTTTGATGTCAGTGGAGCTTGAGCACACACTTAGCAGTATCTTAGAGTGAAATGGACTTCAGCACATATTTAACTGATTTGCTGAATTGCTCGAACCACGTTACATCTATGCTAAGGGCCAGTGTGTCTTCTGATTCCACATGGATGTTCTTTCAGAAGCAACTTGAGAATGCTGGTTTTCTAGTCAGATCGTTTGGATATTGAGCTGTCCATTCACCAGCTAGACAGAATGTCTGGATGGGAGGTGTGTGCATAGCAACCTCCTAGATTTCCACAAGCATCCTTACTTCTGCCCTGAATTTCCAACCCCCCCAAATACAACAACCCAGTCCACACATGTCATAGAATTAAACAGAATTAATTAAATCAGTCCTTACCACCAAAGGCTTGCAGATTCCAAGAGAAACTGTACCTGGGGGCACAGATTTCAACACTTCCACTGCCTCTGCTAACGTGGCACTGTCCAAGTATTGCTCATTTACAAACACCAAGCGGTCCCCCGGGAAAAGCTCACCCTGGCGCTCGGCTACTCCGCCAGCCACCAGTGAGCTGATCACAATGGCTGTTCTTGTTGGATCTAAGGGATCCTGGGGGAAAATAAAATAAAATAATTTTAAAAAATAATTTACAAAGTGAAAGCCACCCAAAAATTGATATTTCCCATTTATCATCTAACGCTACAGAACTGAAGCTTGTCGAGATGTTCAAAAGGATTGCCTACTGAGAGTGCCAAAGCTTGTACATTACAAAAAGAAAGGTTTGCACTAGGAAGATATTCTGTCACTTGCCTAATCCATTGAGAAATGTTACGATCTGAAAGCTGACCGATACCCTGCCTGCCCTCCTCTTGCACGCAGAGGAATGGCCAGGCCAAGCTGCAAATAGACAAACAACACTGGCACTCTTCCACAAGCCTCCATCCAGCCTGTGACATGCTAATGTTACATAAACCAGCCATTCCGTGTGCTGATCAAGGGCTTCATAGCAGCAAAACTCACGTTAAAAGAAATCATTGCAAGGTTAGAAATGTAATTAAAAATATTATTACATGAAAAATCAAAATTCAAACCCTAAATGTTCACAGAACAGCATAGAAATAGACATTTGCTGTGCTACTGCACTGCTCCTGCTTTGTCAAATCTGCCTGCCAACTTATAAAAGACATTTTCTCCACTCATGAAGCTTCCTTAACAGAGAACACAGGGGACAGCCACAGAACAGTCACTAAGATGATTACCGAAGACAAGGAACGCTGTGGTGGCACGGACAGAGCAATGTGAAGTAGAAAAATATTATACACATCAGGGAGGCTGTAAACTGATGCAAATATACTCACTTAATGGGTTTTTTTCCCCAGCATTAGCCTTTGTACTGTGTCATGTACCATTTCTATCATGCATTCAGCCATTTAAAAATTCATCCTCAATCCAATGAAAGGATCAGAAGTTATTATATGGTGGTAGAAATATGCACAACCCAAATTTATATGGGGGAGTTTTGGTTTGGGGGTTTTTTTTGTTTGTTTTCTTGTTTGTTTAAGATTAGAATGAGCCTTTCTCCCCCTTGCTAAGGGCTCATAAAGTTCAAACCCACTCCTTCTATGCACTGGGTCTTCAAATGCATAATCATGGACTATTTTTCCCTCAGGACTCGCATCTTATTCAGGGCACGGGAGGGATGCAAAAAAAAACCAAACAAGGGGTGGAATTCAAATCACAAAGACCACCATGAATTCAGCACCTCAGTGTTAATTTGAAAACAGGAATGCTTTTTTAACTCTTTTAATTTTTTTTTTAATATAACTATACACTGCTTTCCAGGGGAACGTGGGGTTTTTAAGGTATGTGCAAACACATGAGGCAATGAATGCAATATCTGTAAATGGCTGAAACTAGAGAACTGAAATTCAAGTTCAGCAGGAAAAGAGCCACGCTGAAGCTGAATTCAAGTAAATACATATTACTAATAATTCTCTCCTGTTCCACTGCTTAATCCTGCCGTTTTATAATCTTCCCAAGCACTGGGTATCACGCATCGCACAGAAGAGGCTTCCTTGTGAGTATCATGTCTTGATAATCAAGCCCAGCAACCTGCCTCTGCTGTGCAATGGTGCTCTGCCTCCTGAACCCGTGCCAAGATGCTGGGGCTGTCCGACTGTTTCTGCTCAAACCTGCCTCACACAATGCCGAGGGGAAAGGCTTGCGCTTGTTTCCAACGGCAGCCCGGCCGCGTGCCGCGTACGCCTTGAAAATGTTTGAGAAATAAAAATGCGGGAAGTCTAGAAGAAGAATGCAAAGGATTCAAAGATGTTATAAAAAAATTAATCATAAAAAAGAGGCTTTGCTTTAAGAGCGTTGAATTTTGAAAATGCAAAGTTCCTGCTGCCCTTTGTGTAGAGAGTCAGAGTTGCCAAACAGAACTGCGTGCCGAACCGTCCCGATGATGGCTGCCCACAGAACAAACGCTCTGTTCGACGAGGACTTTTGAGATGTTTTTCATTTTGGGGGTTTGCTCCCCCTGCAAAATAAGAATAACCTCTTGGACTTCTTTGTAAAACCAGGATGGTGTTGAGACAGCCATTTCTGAGCAAGGAAGGCACCGCTCACGTTAGGAAGGCTTTGCTAATAGAACTCAACCAGGAAGTTTTGCTATCGTGGGCTCATCTGGCCATGGCAAGCAAGGTTTGTGCTGGTTCCCTAAATGGCTGAACGCTCTCTCAGCAGAACGACACCTTTGCTGACAAAACAGCTTTTATAATATGACTTTTGCTGGCTTAGCTATATTGATAAAAAAAATGAACAAAACAAAACCGGCACTCATCCTTACTGATGGGGGCAAGCTGGCAAAATCTGCAAGGGAATGACTGACCCAGTCATTATGGTGCTGGCTGAGAATGTGGGAGAACCAGGTTCAAATCCCTGCTCTGTCTGATCCAAAGCTGTTCTTTCTTGGGTTCTGCATCAGAATCACTTAAGCAGGACATGGGAATCCCACCATTAGCTTCTTCTATGCAGATATTCAAGGCCAGTGGCCTACCTACCACATTTCTGATGAGGAACAGTCCTGTTTCAACTTTAGTTTTCACCAAAACAAAAAGCATTTGGGCTTCAATAAATCACTGTGTTTTGCTTAGAGATAGTTTAACTGAAAAAGTGTTCTAACCAGCTTTAATCCTCATGCTCAAAACAAGGGTAAGAGTTCCTGCAAACATCCACAGAGCCTACGCAGGGAAGTTTTGAGACCAGCATGGGTTCTCTTCACTGCTCTGCAGCACGCACGAGCCTAAGCAGAACATCTCAACTGCTTCGTGAAGAGCAGCCACAGAAAATCTTAAAAGAGACCCATATTAAAACCCGTCGATCAGGCAAATACGAAACAGGGGTTGCAATTACGCTGCTGCTTTCAAGCAGAGGGAGCTGTTGTACAGGAAGAGAAGAGCAGCATAAACTACAGAGCGAGGGGACTAAGCCAGCAGGTCGAGCAGCGCTGGTTCCCAGCGACCGCGAATCGATGGCCATGAGGAACGCAACAAAAGCCGCACGTGAAGCCGCAGACCGGCTGATTTTCAAGGTGTAATTAGTAACACGCATCCTCCGTCATTAATCGGGAGGGTGGCTGTCACTGTGGACTGCACCGTGCTTTTTCTTAGCGAAACAAAAGGAAGAAGGCTTTTTGGAAACCTTGCCTTGCCACTCTAACCCCAGTGCACCCTAAAGAACACCACCTGCTAAAACAGGACAGCAAACGCTGAGTTCACAGTCACGTTTTGTAAACAGGCAGTGCAACTGGACTGTGTGGGTTGTTGCCTTGGTTTTGTAAGAAAGCAGGGCTGGCGGCAGGCTAAAAACCAGATTCTCACCTTCTATGCTAACTGCTAAAAGGCAACTTCACTCCCACACTGCCCTGATGGACTCTGGGGCCACCTCCATGTTAACAGACCAACTGGGGGCGTTTGAGGATGCTAACCAGCACTAACTGCTACCACACACCCACCCTAAGGCTCCCCATTCATTCGACTTGGCTCAAATGAAGCCAGATAATAGTGATTTTTAGTCACTACCAGTCAGGATGGGATTTCAGTCTCTGCTTTAAAGTGAAAGGCTCATTTACTCAGATGGTAGTTTACAGGCTGGGAAGAAACTCCCTCCCCAAACCCAGAGCTAAGATGTTGCTGTAACGGTACTCGGCTGGAATACAGAAGAGACTCAACTTCAGTGGTTCAAGAAATTAGTACATGACTTTCTATGCATTACAGCAGAGGGAGTGTGCACAAGGCAGCCCCAAGAAATGTGGTCATCTTAAAATGGGCATGAACTGGGCACGGTACATTTAAAGAGGAACTTTTAATTTCAGTTTACTGAAGGATTCCTGGATGCAAATGAATCATTCACAGATAATGAGGAAAGGAATCGGACTGCAGAGGAAGGCTATCAGGAGACAAAACCCCTTAAGTCACAAGCACTGATGCAAATTCCTTTATAAGAAAAGAATTACATGTAAAAAATGTTGCCAGTTGTATAAATGCTGGAAGTTGACCACTGCCCTGTACCAGCAGCAGTCCAGGACGCTGGCCTCCAGGTAACCCTTTGAGGAACTAGTGTGTTGTAGCTGTTGTCTATTCCTTTGTGCTTGAGCCAGCCATAGAATATATGAACTTGTTTAAAATAGTCACAATTTATTCATACTTAGCACACCATATATTTAACTACGTTATAGCATAGGTTTTCCCTCCCCCCCTACTGCTCCTCATCAAAAATCCACAAATGTTTCCTGGAGTCCAGGTGTCAAATTTTTCTTCTTATTTTCAGAGCCTCATTTGTTCTGGATTCATTTAGCAGTGCAGAGTCAAGCAGGGGCCACTGCAGTTGCTGCCTCTGGGATCCCTGGATTCAGAGCAGTATGAAGTCTCTTAAAAATCTGAGCTCTGCTAAAATGTTAAGAGTCCCAGGAGCTCCAAGTTAACAGAGTCCTACGTGCAATGCTGCTGGAGCGCACAACTTTTGTGGGGCTTCAAGCGAGGGATTCGAACTTAGAGTCATAGAATCATTTTGGTTGGAAGAGACTTTTAAGATCATTGAGTCCAAGTGTTAACCCAGCACTGCCAGGGCACCACTAAATCATAGAATCGTCAGGGTTGGAAAAGACTTTCTAGTCTAGAACTTTTTCTAGTTCCAATCCCCCTGCCATGAGCAGGGACATCTCCCACTACATCAGGTTGCTGATGTCCCTCAGCACCACATCTTTAAGTATCTCCAGGGATGGGGATTTGCCATGGGCACCAAAGACTCACACACAGTTAGCACTGAGAGGTCCTTAGGAAGGAGATCTGGCAACATAACCAATACAGGTTACTTCTGTCCATTGCACTGGAAAATTAAAACACTAACAAGCGACTCTTTCCCCGTCCTTACCAAAACGCGAGGTTTCTGCAGCAGCCAAGAGAGGGCACTCCAGGCCAGGCCAGCCCAGCTCCCGCACGGCCCGAGGCGTTTGATGCTCTGACAGGTCCAGCCCCATCTGTCCAGCCCCAGCCCCAGCAGAGCCCCGGCTGTGCGCAGAGGATGAGGAGCAGCCCCTCTCCCCTCTGCAGTAGGCTGTAGCTACAACTCGATTGGATGTAAGGAGCTACCACGTTTTCTGGGGTTTTGTTGGTGTTTTCCTTTTTTCAAAGGCTCGTATGAAAATGCAAGACAAAGCTGCGGGTGACTGACATTTACTGTGCAAAGTCACTCTCACTTAGTTAGAGGCTATATTAGTTTTGGCATCACTTAAGATCTAAATTCAGCTAGCCTGACTTCCTAGAATATTTTAGCTTTCTTCAAGCAACAAACTGCCTGCTGCCACAAAAACACTCCTCTGAAAACACACATCAAAAATAGCATGGCAAAAGATCCCAAAAGAAACAGTTTGAAACTTTCCCCCCCCTCCCAATTTTGATTTATCCGAACAATTTTACAAGTGCCAATTTGTATACTGCAGGTTCTTGCGAGAGAGCCAAAACAAACACATGTTAGAGCTCAGAGGTCAGAGCAACTCAGCTTCATTACATTTTGCATGGGACCACTTCCAGGTCTAACACACATAGCCATATTTAAAACTCTTCTGTTTGCAAGTAAGATATCAGATTGGAGGACTCCTCAGCACGGCACAGTAGCACAATGTGCAAGGAACATCCACTCGTCAGCCATGAAAAGGCCCAAAAGCATTTTAAGTTCATCCTACTATTGCATATAACAAAGGCAGAACTGTGCAGGAAGCGATTTACCTGGACGCTCGGTGTTGTGAAATGACTCAAAATGTTCATCCACGCTCTCGTTTTGCGAGGTGCCAGCCACCCCCTCTGCAGAGCCACCCTTCACACACATGCACCAACGATGCCTACGGGATGCAAGAGTCAAGAACGAGGGACAACCTGCAGCCTTTCCAAAGACACTAAGTACTTCCTGACAGAAAGAGGAAGAGCCAGCTGTGAGCGAGGTCCAACTTCTTCCTTAAGGTGGCCTCAATTTAGGATGGAGACTCAATGTCCAAACCCTTCTGTTCCAGCACTTCAACATCTTTACAGGACTTGGCCGTAGGAACTGCCAAAGGTACTCGAAACATCCCCACGAAAGCATTCTACTAGTTTTTGTTAGATCCACTGCCCAGACAATTGGACTGAAAATCAAAGTGTTTAAGACATAGAATCATTATGGTTGGAAAGGACCTCTAGGATCAAATTGTTTCTGCCTCTTCCACTCACATCAGGTTGCAGTCAACAGGACTACACTGGAAGAAGACTACACAATGCATGGCCTCTGGCTGTAGCAAAGAAATAAACTACGGGCTGATGGGCTGAAGTAATACAAACTGAAATACAGAACGGTACTCAAGGAGGAACGCTGAACTTTTCTGTGATGTAAGCCAAAGCACTGGAAATAAAACATAAGTATTTATTGATCTGCAGTGAGGGAATAAAGCAATGAATTTCAGAAGCTCTAGCATGCAGCCAGCATTAATCAAAACTTCCGTGGTGGGAAATGTCAGCAAAGACACAGGAATTCACAGAGAAAGCAAAAAAAACAACCCCAAAACCATAAACAAAACCTATGGAGCCACACCCAAGGGAGGCGAGAGAACAGCAAAATAAGAGTAGGTGGCACAATGGGTTTCCCATCCCGGGCTTTCATCATCTGTGATCTGAAATTGTATCAGTCGTCTACTGCAAGAACGAACACGGTGGCCGGCAGTGACTCAAACCCGCGCAGGTCTGGCAGAGCTGGCGAGCACTTCGCAGTCAACGCTCGTCTGCTGCGGAAGGGGGATACGCGGCAGATAGCTGGGACCGAAGTGCCTCCAGAGAAATGATCAAAAGAAAAAAGATCTTACACACTGCTGCTATTCTCAAATAAAAAGATCAAAGATAGGCACTGACTATGGTAGTTTTGAAAGTGTCACTGTGCACTGGACTGAGGTGCACTCCACTATCTTGTAATTTATCAAACTTCTCAATCAACCTGCGGTTTCATCCGCCTTTCATATTTGCTCTCAACAGAGCTAAAGTCACAGGGATTACATTCATTAGACTCTCTTAATATCTTCCACTTCCCAGCTCCAGAAAAAACACACTGAATGCTGACTACAGGGAAAAGCCAAAGAGATAAGAAAAAAACCCTGAACTCATAAGGAAATGGAGGAAAGCCACTGTGTGATGAGATAAAGAAGGGATAGAGAGGTGTGGGAAAAGAAAAAAGAAAAAATATCAATGAGCCACGGGAAAAATGATAAATGGTATCACCTACGTAACCTACAGTCAGTGGTCTTAATGCACATTCTGAGTTTGATCAGCTTTCAAATTCAAATAATCCTTGAACAAAAAAATCCACCAGGACAGCCCAGTGAGCACGTCCACCAGTTAGCTGTGCTGACCTCAACACCAGTCACAGTCTGTGGAAGTGCAGTATGTTTTCTCAAACAAACCAGAGCTCTCTGCACAGAGAGCTTGCGTCATAACCAGCAGACGCATGAATTACGGAAGATCTGCTACAGAAAAAGCTACAAAAGAAAAGTGGGGAGACAGGACGGGCTGATTTTTGCAACAAGGATCTACAAACAGTGACTTGGCCCAAAGAAGACTTGTAACAGTATGGATGGTGGAGAAGACAGAAGGGTAGGCAAAAAGGTTGTCGAGAATTTTAAGGCCACTGTGAAATGCAGTGGGAAAAGACAGAAAAACTCTGAGTACAGCAGTACTATTTGGATTTGGGGAGCAGCATCTTCCAGGAGGGTGAGGTTTTAAGAAAACAGAATACCTCATAACTCCCACCAGTCCTCAGATTTCTTCATGCTTATCCATCAGCACCTCAGATCTCATCACTTCAGAATAACAGAGCTGTCTGGGTTGAGCTTTTACACGCCCAGCGCTCCACCGTATCCACGTGCTCACGGAAAGACTAAAGCAGCTTTTAGAGATCAGCACTCAGTTGCACGGTTTCCCCTAGTCTCATCTACATTATCTTACCCTTGCTGAGATTTGCCAACAGAAAATCAAGCCACAGTTTTGTCCCTTTAAATTCTCGCCTTCTCCTGCAGGCAGAAGACATCTGTGGAATAATAATGAATTTCTTTGGTTTGGGGTTTTTTGTTTTTATTAAAAGCTATTCTTCCTAGCAGGAAATGAAAAAGAACAACCAGATTGTAGAATTTGGGGGAATAGGGAAAACATTTCTAAAGGTTAATAATAATACTGCTTAGCATTTATTTCAAGGATATGCGACAAACCAAAGAAAAACAGATGTTCTCAGTAATGCTCCAGTTTCCCTGCAAATTCAGGTATTGTCCAGAGCACCGGCTGCTACAGCTCACAAAAGACAGGAGGGCTGCCCCTAGGATCACAGAATCATAAGAATGGGAGGGGTTGGAAGAGACCTCTGGAGATCATCGAGCCCAAACCCCCCTGCCAACGCAGGAACACCCAGTGCAGCCCACACAGGAACAGATCCAGGCTGTGCCCTGGATGTGCCACTCCACTCTGTGCAGAAGATTCTGTCCTCACTTCTCACTTAGAGTCAGGCTGATGACCCCCCCCCCCGAGCCCTCGGTGTCACGGACATGCCCAAGCCCTAACGTGACTTCCTGGACCCAAGTTCTCCAGCTCCTCAGGAAGCTGTTCCTGTCCGTATCTCACGCTGAGATACAGTCTCTTTGATTTCTTATTCAAGTGGTTTCTGGTCTCCCAATGCTTTTAGGACTGCTGCACTGAGGTTTTGGAAACCACTAATCATGAAATGCCCTAGAAACTTTACCAGGAATGTGCTCGACTGTGTTCACCAGCTCTTCAGTCCTGAAAAGTTGTATTTAAGCTGAACTCCAAGAGAATTTTTCAAAAAGCTACACTAAATTCAATTCATGACACACTAAGAATTATTTTACAAATGAAGCAGCTTAATATGATTTAAAGGATGCAGAACTTTCCCATAGGGGGAGAGAAGCAAATCCTCCGTGAGATGAGTACCAACACAGTTGGTACTGAGGCTTACAGAACTTTGATGTTAATGAATGTGGATGGGTTGTAGAGATGGGAGAAAAGCTGCCTTTATCAGTTTTCCCAGAACCAAGCTGATAGCCATTGTAAAACTGCTTTTAATACAGCTGTGCAGCTTTTGCCAGTAAGCCACAGGTTTCCATCACATGATCAGGTGAAAATGTGCTTAACAAGGATGTGAATATGCTGCTTTGTTCATTACAAACTTATCACAAGACAGACAAAGCTCAAATTATCACAAGAGGGCAAACGTTTAGCCAGCAACAAGTCAAAGCATTCCAGTCTGCATCTCACTATTGAGCAGTCCAAGAAATAATAATAATAAAAAATATTATCTAGTTGAATACCACCTTCTACATCTAAGAAGTCACTTTGCTTTTTTGTAAGTCTACATCTGGAGCCTGTTTGTTTGGGGCGTAAAGAAAAGAAGATATTTGGAGACACTTAAATTGCTTCACTTCCTGCCGTGAATGACTATGCAGTGATTTTGTTATAAGAAAGAAAACAATTGTTTCCTATGCTCCCTGGGAGAAGGACAAAACATAACCTGCTGAATGTGCAGCACAAAAAAAACCAAACACCAAAACTTCAGTTCTACAGTGAGAAAAAGCTGGGAGTGATAATAAAGCTACACCCAGGAATAAGGCATCTGTGGAGTCCCTATTTCCAGGGTAAGAACCCCCTTAAGCACTGAGCCAGGCACACTTCAGGCTGTTTCAGGTCCGGGTAACATGAAGCTGGTTAACAGTGCCAAAATGCCTCTTGCTGCTTCCATGGTTGGGAGATGTTTACATCTGCTTGGAGCGGGTGAGCCCATAGGCTCCTATAGCCCCACAGCTCTATAGGGCAGCTGGACACTGTGCAAAAGCAGCTGAACGCTGGGGACTTACCTTTCAGGCATAGATGGAGAGAAACAGCATCTCACAGGCATTCCTAAGAGCCATGTAAAATGTCAACCCTCTCTATTCCGACCCTTGTCCTCTCCAGTTTCACGCACTGTAAAACAGCTGCTTTAAAATACTCTGACTTCAAAGCACAGTAAATTAAGCTCCACGTAAAGTCCATTCAGCTTTTTGTTTAATTTGATAAAAGCTCATCAGACCATTCAAGTAACCTTCTGGTCAATACTGCCTCAAGAAATCTGCAATTCAGCTACCTGTGGTTTTTCCAATATTTCTGTAAAACATTACTCACAGAATCTCTTGGCCTGTACGCATCAGGTCTTTGGTAAACACTCTTTCAGGGCCACTCAAAGTACTTTTTATACTACTGTGATCTCTCCTTTTTCTCTAGAAGTCTTCACCTGGTGTGATTTTTCTTTCCTCTTGCTCTAACACCCTGGGATCACTATCCTTTTTATACAGTGTTTCTCCTGTATTTTAAGCTGATGACATACCACATCCTTGTCCGTTTTAATTTCTTTCTAAGAGAAAAGGTTGGTCCTAATAACAACGGCTCAGTTCTTGACTAGCTGGCTTGGAGGTTTAGCTTCAGGCCAACCAAAGTTACAGTTAAGCTGGATACTTGCACGTCTATTGACAAAGAACAATAAATCCTCTTACCACAGCCCCTCGCATCCCAGATGATCCCAAAGCACTCCACAAACAACGCACTGGGTCCCTCATTCACCATCAAAACCTACTTGCCGCTAACTGTGCCAGCAACACTACATAAAAGTTAGTTAAGAGGTGAAAAAGAGAGCAACTTCTCCAAGTGAAATTACGAGGAAATTAAGGGAGGTAGAGTATATTGCTTCATGGAGAAGTTGGCCAGAAGACCGAACAGCACACCTTTTTAATGGGCAGAAGGGGGGCAAGGTCCCTGTTCAAGACAGAATCACCAGCACCGCGCTGCTGCTCCTCAGGTCTCTGCTGAGCCGGGTGCGTTATCAGGTGAAGAAAGTGCGGCGCACGCAGAGCCTGTCGGCGTGGCTGCTGAGCCTCTCCTTCCGCGGGCTTTTCATCTGAGCATTATCAAGAAAAAGCAATGCCCAGCCTAAGAGCTTTGACAAGATCCCAACGCAGTGGTGACAATGGAAAAATACACTGAAGATTTCAGTGTAAGATCTCTTCGATGTTTCTTAGTTAAATAAGCCATCACACTGGGAGGAAAGAACAAAATCTGGTGAAACCGATCATTTCAAGAATACTAGGGTTTTTTCTATTAAATTTATTTAATTTAATGAAATTTTGGTTTAATTTTTAATATCTTAAGATCAGCCTCCCCATCCACCTCCCCTCTTGCCAAGGATTGACCTTGCTGGCACAGCAGCTGTCTCAAAGATCAGAGATTTCCTACCACATAATTGCAAATTAGGACATTCAGCAAAGGGGAAAAAAGGTTCTTTTAATACAAAGTGATCATGAGAAGCTGAAAAATATCCTATCTAAATACAGTCCTGTTACAGCAAAGAGGGCAAGGCTATTTCTCTACTGGTATCCCAAAGTTTTGGAAGATCTGTATAGGTTCCTAAGAGGACCTTATTAAAAGAAGAAGGCAGCTCTGTTTTAAGCATCTAAATCCCTAATGACAGACGAAAGAAAACACAGGACAATGTAGAAATACTATTGATTAGGCATAATTGGTATAATTAATTTGTAATTAGTTCATTAAAATATATAGGCATTGGAATTATGCTTGTACATTTCTGGGAATATCCTGCAAGTCACTTGGGATATGCTTATCGTTTATTTGATAGATGAAACATTATTAGAAAGACAGTCCATTAATAATTAATATACCAGAGTAATATTTTCTCCATCTCAGCATTCACTTTTCTACGTACTCAGGTCCCTATCCTACCTCACAAAGAGTTTTTATTACTCCTGGTTTTCAGGGGCTGACTTGGGAAGCACAGGGTTTTAAAGAACCGAGGCACAAATACCCGTTACACTACCTAGGAAGTCAGTTTTGAGAAAACAAGATGACAAAAATGATAAACTATATACCAGGTAAGTATTCAGCACCACATCTATTTCTATAATCAAAATTAAGATGGAAAGATTAAAAATAAAAAGCCTTGTGTTTTAGAAACAAATACCAAATATGAACAGAAAGCAGTAGGAAGAGGCTTCCCCAGCCCCGTGAAGCAGCCCGGTCTCTAATTGCTGTGCATTCTTCCAGCGCTGCAGCGCATCTGGCATCGCTCACTGTCAGAAATGAACACGGCGCTACGAGCTGGGTTTCAGGGCTTCTTAAATATTACAGATAAGAGTCACCAGTCTCTTACCAGAAATGGGGTGGAATCCACTGGTACTGAGGTAGTGTTTCAAAGATGTTATCATACCTTGATGTGGGGGGGAAGTGAGATGGAATGATAGCGTGTCACCGTTTTGAGTGAGTCGGTCCTTACGTGTGTCGTCATGAGGACCACAAATAGGCTTTCTGCTCAGAATCATCCCTTAGGAAGTATCTTCCTCCCACCCAACCTCCATCAACACTACTGGGAGTCTAGAAAGGTTGGTCTCTCACTGATGCACTGTGAAGCTAGGCCACACGAATACACATCTTCATAAAAAAACAACTAAAAAACCCACCCAAATCATAGGATTACTCCAGAAGAACGAAGCCAACAGCGGCTATAGAGTGTCATTTAATAATACAAAGTAGTGGCATTTGCCATTGGAAGGCTTGAATCTTTTCTTGCAAAACAAAGAGTTGGTGCTTAAAAAAAAAATGAACAAACCAACTCTCGTTTTGTAAAAGAAGAGTAAAATTGCAACAAGAAGTGTAGAAAACAGAGTTAGGTCTCCAGGTCCTTTAAGCCACAATTAAACACTTCACTGTAATTTTGTGCTTCTCAGCAAATCTGCTTTTCTGTTCCCAGGAACCACGTACTTTTTTTTTCCCCCCGCCTCCAATCCAGCACGGACAATTATTTATTTTCTTTGCCCTGCACTCAAGAATGTGATGGATGTATTTACATAAACACACAGTCGCAGATATCTCTCTATAAAAATTAATCTGCAGATGATGAAAACTGTAAAAGATCTAAGAGGCAAATCCCAAACAAAAGAGCATACTTTATACATAAATATCTTGAAATTATAAAGATCTGAGATTAAGTGGTTTACCACTCATTTAGAATTGATTAGAATGTATTTAAATTTAGCTGAAAGTACCACAACATTGCTCATGTATTTGCATCTGCGAATAAGTAAATAAAAAGCCTGTTATTAAAGCCTTCATTAATTCTGATTATATGAGAACTTAAAAGCAAATCTGTGTATTACTGCTCTGCAAAGACTCCTAGCAACTCTACAGTAAAGCTGGCACTGCAACACAACATGTGTCAGCGAAAATGACTAACGGGATCTATTTTCAGTAATCTTAAATCACACTGGTAAAATATAGAATTAATGGTTTTGCATAACACTTCCAATTTTTTTTTTCCATTCTAATTCATTTCCAATTCATGCCTTATTGTATCAAAAAGTGAATTTTATATCGCTTGACATTTATGCACAACAGTTGAACACATTTTATTAAACTACAATGTTCAGGCAGAATTCAGATGTGATGTGTATATTATTATGAAGAGTGATCCAGCTATTTTATTTCCTTATAAATATGATAGCTAGAGGTTTAAAAATACATCACGTTGACTAGAAATATGAAGAATATTTCATTCTGACTACAGATTTTGAGAGTTTCTCTGTATTTAATTGAAGACAATATTTTTGAAAGAAGGATTCATTAATTTTAGTAGAATTTTCCCCCAATTAAAGACTTGTCAGCTGTCAGCCCTGATGTTCTGTTTGGAATATGAAGGACAGTCCTGGTGAAGCTACCTCTGCAAACTCTACTTTTCATGGCTCAATTAAAAACAGAAGTGAATCTTCCCATGACTTGAGTGGGACCACAGATCACAGAGCAGCACGGGTCTACACTCCATTTATAAATGAAAGGTGATTTGGGGCAGCAAAAGGAGAAAAAGCAAAAGACTCATTAAATTTGGTACATAGGAAATGCTGCTGCAATACCCAAGAAAGTTTGTTTGCCACACTTGTAGCTGAAAAGTCATTTCAAGTTACAACAAAACAAAAGCCAACCTTGCCCTAATATTTAGCCATTAAATTCAGAGTTATGAGGTGGAGTTTGATTAAAGATTTTGCACTTTATCACGTCTGATGATCAGACTGGTTTAGAACAAGCTCTACACTATACTTTATAGACTTGGCCTCAAAATAAATTACTTTCCCTACATGGTTTCTAGGCCCAAGAACCAAGTTGATTACCCAGTAATCCACATCACAAAACATTTTTAAGGCACCATACAAAATGAAAGGGATTTTTAGTATTTAGTTATACAGAAAAGTATATACCTGATAGTCTAAAATGCTGAATCCTAAACCATTTTTGTCTTTCTCCAGTTCAATAACCTTCACATCAGGAGACCATAATGCTAATTCCCCTTCTTCCTCCTCAGGATTGATGTCTTCCTCTGGTTTCACCTGAAAAATAAAAATACTCTTGTCCAAATACTATTCTTTCAGTTCTTTACAAACACTGTTCCTTCAATATTTTAATTATTAATGGCTCGTGCATGCCCTAAAATATGACCTTTTATGGAACTACAACTTCATGGAACATTATGCATCCAGTTTTCTCCAGCTTGCTGCCCTGGATGCTCCCCTGGGACTATGCCTACAGGTTCTGAGCATGAGAGCCCAACCTGGCATTCAAATATCCATGTATTAGTCAAATGAATTGTTATAATATTACTAACCTGTTACACACTGATGAACTTCAGCTGTCCCATTAGATGCATAAAGGAAAAATAAATATCTTAGCATAAAAGATTTAAGCACAGACAGCTAAGAGAAAGACCAGATGATCAGGCACATCCAATACTTGTGGCATTAAATAAGCAAAGACAAAAAACTTATATTGTAACTACACGAATAGTATCTAATTTGAAAAAGCAGATCATTTTCCAGTTTTGGTGTAAGGTGTTAAAGAAAGAGGTATAGTTACCCAGTTTTGTTGGGCGAGGACAACTTCCTAAATACAACTTCGAAAAAGGCATCTTCTGTTGTCTAACTTAAAATGTGTGTTTTAATATTACTGCTATTTTATCAATACCATCTTTGCAAAATATCAACACATGATGCCCCGAGAAAAACATTAAAAGTCTTGTACCATTAAATTCACACTGATTTAACTTTATTTCTTTGGACAAATATGCCTTTTACACAGAGAAATTTTTCTTCCACAGGCTCTTTCTTGATCCTTTTGACAAAAGAAAGCAGAAATACTGTGAGATTGCACTAAGGAGAGGGCAACCTCTGCTCAACTCAGGATCACCTTAGGGCAAAGATGTTCAACCAACAGTTGTGCATGTGGAAAATGCTTGGTAAAATTCAACATCAAAAACCACAGTGGAACAAGCGTTACTGCAACAGAAAGGGCCTTGTACAACAAGGTGTAATACTGTACACCTTATTCTTCCATGAAACATCCATATTTCTTTTTTAACTCTCCACCTTAGAGGAAATTAGATGAGAAAATAAGAAAAGATGAGAAGTCAAGGTGCAAATACTTTTTATAAATAGGAACAACCATTACAAGCGTCAAGCTTTAGTCTGAGACTTTAAAGCTTCTGCAATGGAAAGAAACAGTTTCATTTTTTCCCAGTTCTATAAAAACCTCCCCAGAACATGGAAGTAATCAGCTAATGGTGGCAAGGATGTGATTTAGTGTAATTCAGAGCTCTCACTCCCCTATTAAGTGTAAGAATGATGAATGGGATGTCCATAGTCAGCACGCTGGCTCCGTCATTTACCTACCTTGTATTTACAGTACAATGAAATTTCTCATGACCAACCTGTACAGGCTGTAGTCAAAGCTCCCCGTGTTGCAAACATGAACTGTCTTTCACTGAAACACCAGCTAGCCCTTATGAGCCCAAAGTGAATGTCAAAGGCAGCTTTATATGACAATTTAAACCAAAACTGCCTCATATAACTATATATTTTAGGAAATGTTATATAAGACCATAAAGTGGTCTGGATCCCAAAGGAGAACAAACCCCGCTGTCTTTAGAAAGCTAAATCACTGTCTCAGAATTATACGCACTTCTTCCAAAAGCTATTGTCCTTTCACACAACTGAATGACATGAGAAGTCTACCTTTTGCTCTGGAGGGGAAACTCCCACGCTGGGTTCATCCACAAAGGACTCGGTGCCATCGTCAAAAAGTCGCCGACAACAAACCAACGTAAAGGGGGGTGGCACTTCTTTCAGAAAAGTGACTGCCTCGCGGCGCGATTTGCCATATAGCTGAACTCCATTTACCTGCACAGAAGGGGAAACACACATTCACACTAAGATAATTAAAAGGATATCAACTGGATTCTTTTATTAATTTTTTTTTCGTACATCTCTTTCCCCAGCTGAATGCGAATGTCTGATTTCACCTCGGGATTCTGGCAAAGCCTGCGGCGTTTTATTACCGCGTGCTTCTGAAGTATAGGTGAGTTGCTGCAGGATTTAAACTTCATCTGCTAGATCTTGTGACTACCTTCTGCTACATCACCTCTCTGTTCTCTTGAGCTTCCTCTAACTTGTCTTCTGCTCACTACTTCTCCTAGCCTAAATCTTTCCCAGTATTGTTATTTCATTCTCCCCTGTTCCTTTACTAGGGATTTCTTTTTTAGCATTATGTGTTTGAATTTAAGGAAGATAAAAATTTAGTTTTCCAAACTATTTTAGGGAAATGGAGATTTTGAGCTCTGATCAAAAACGTGAAGTCAGAACTTGCACAATTTTGTCGGTTGTTTCAAATGTAACAAAGTGTTTGAAACGAAAACAGATCCTACAAAAACCATGCAAGAGTGTTTATATAGTAAAAAAACCCAATTGCAGTAAGCAATTAATCAAAAAAATTCACTCCATGCCCACGCTGCAATGCTAATGTAGATGAACTCAGATTTGATCCATGAAAATACATCATGGACATACACAGTGTAGATGTACACACCTCTGTACGGATGTATTTGAGGCAGAGCCCCCCTCATATGCTTCCAAGATCATCTTTTTCTTAAGAGGAACTCAGTCTTGTGCAAGACTGCACAGCAATCTCACTTCAGCTACCATTTTCTTCCTGATCACATCTATTTTTCCCCCACATTCTTCCTTTTTTACAGTGTAAATACAGCTTATCCTGCTGGGAAACACAGAGTTCCTCTCACACTGTAACCCAGCCAAGGAGAAAAATTCAGAGTGGTGTAACTGGCCTCCAACATGGTGAGAGGAACTGCTATGGGTTTGGGTTTTTTTCTGTAAGAATTACAGCAACTGCTGAGCTATCAGGCTAATCCATTAGTTAATTATTTAAGCAGAAGCATCTACGCGTAAGGATTTTTTAATGCATTGAGAGTGGCAGCGTGGTGGAAAGTTACCAGCGCTTCTCAGAATGCTGTGATTGATGGAGAAGAGCTACTGCGCACTCCTGGGCAGACTGGGGGACTCCCAGTTCTTCTTTTGCAGCTGCCAGAAATCAGCCTCTAAACACACAAGTTGCCCTACACCCCATTTATTCACCACACCGCTCCACTTAGTTGTGCCATCAGGTAGGAGCGAGTGAAATTCTTCTAACAAAACTAGAAGGACACAAGGAAGCAATTTACTCCTAAAAAAGAACACAATGAAATTAGCTAAAATTGGGGAAGGGGAGGAGAAAAATCTCTCGTAATTCAAACACCTCATTAAAAATAATCAACATTCAACCTCACTATATATTATAAAAAATTCCTTGCTGATCACATTTTAATCCCAGTTGTATCAGGCCCAGGTAAAGCTGCTTGTTTGGGGAATGGGGCTGTCACTTTTTCCATTGCAAACCCCTACTTAAGGGGATTTATAACTTGGCTGCAAACCCATACTCTGGGCTAAACCTGGCATATATAGCTTTAGCCCCAGAGCACATTTTTATTTTGTTGGGCTCTTTTTCCAGCTACAGAGTAGAGAAAAATTTATGCTCACTAGGTCTGGACATACCTGTGAACTTAATTGTAAGTACCTAATAATAAGAAAAACTGTTAAATATATACAATTAAAGTTTCCTAAGTTACTCTATGGCACCGCATTACTGCTTTCTGTATTCCATTTTTTGTTTGGTGGCCAAGGAATTTAAACAACACTTTGAGCATTCCATTAATCCCTTCCTTTAGGAATCAAGATTTCCTCCATTAAGCAATAACTGAAGAAAATGTTTTAGGTCTTAGTGATATCAGTATGAATTTTTGATGTTAAAGGGTGAACAACAAGTAAAAGCAAGAGAGCTGTACACCTAACAAATTAATCTTTCAGAAGGCCTAATTCTGTTCCCACTGATGTCAATGCAATGGTCTTTGCATCCATTAAAAAAAGGTTCAAATTCAAAATATCCCACAAAGAGCAGGTATTCAATAGGAAATTGGTCTTTTCACTTGCAGGCTGAGATACTGATAGATAGAGAGGCACACACACAAAATAGGTATTGTTTTAATACTATCAGAGAAATATTTTTCCTGAGCAAATAGGTCTGGTCCGATTCCAATAATGTCAAAGCTGCCCAAGTACCTCTTTATACATATTTAAACAAACTGATGTACTAGCTTATACACACAAGTGTCTTTCAACACTCACCAAGCAAGTTCTAATGCCTAACAGGAACCACTATTCCTGAGACCGCTGTAAATTTTTTAGGAGTGACAAATATTAAGAAAGATTATCCACCACAAAAGCTAATGCCAAATTGCTCAGAAGACTAAGCTAAAGGACTACAGACACAAATACATTCAGCACAGATATTATCTCTGCCCTTATAGCTCCTGATATTCATGTTAAAAAATTTCACAAAACCCCCCATGAAGTCACTAAGAGGTCACAAGATATTTTACATTTTGTCCTTAGAGGAGGAATGAAGCAGTGAAGGAAATCATGGAACCACAGAATGGCTTGGAAATGATGTTAAAGATCATTTAGTTCCAGCCCCCCTGCCATGGGCAGGGACACCTCCCATTAGACCAGGTTGCTCAAAGCCCCTCATCTTGAACACATCCAGGGATGGAGCATCCACAACTTCCCTAGGCAACCTGTTCCAGTGTCTCACCACCCTCATAGTGAAGAACTTCTTCCTAATTTCTAACCTTAATCTCCCCTTTTTGCAGTTTGATGCCATCACCCCTTGTCCTATCACCACAAGCCCTTGTAAAAAGTCCCTCCCCAGCTTTCTTGTAGACCTCTTCAGATACTGGAAGCTGGAAGGTTGCAATAGTGAACGTGATTTCCAAAGCTTCCACAACCAACTCTTGAATACTACTACCATTAGACACACAGAAGCCAAACTAGAATTTAATACAATCATTTTTAAGGCTAAGCAAAGAGAAAATATATCACTTCCATTTTGGGGAGGGTTTGTTTTGATTTTTACCTCCAGAAGTTCATCCTCCAGTTGCAGAAGACCAAGTGTTGCAGCTGGACCATCTGAAGCAATTGATGATATATAATGATGTCCATCAAATGTGTCAAGCTCAACTCCTAATCTCAAAGTGTGGATGGGTAATAACTGCCAAAAGAGAAGTATGGCTGAGAACGTCTGTATCTTTATCCACCACAATGTAAACACATTTAGGAGTCAGTAGCTCACCAAATTAAACTAAGCACACAGTAAGATGATTAAGTCTTCATACCGACTTCATCTGCGTTACAGCCTAAGTGTCCATAATTTCTCCATACAATCTGTTTGCACAAATAAAAACAACCAATCTGCCACTTGGGGGAAAAGGCAACTTGAACTGTATTCTTAAACAGGGTTACACTGGAAAAAAGGCAGAGAAAAGTACCACCTAAAGTCTATCCTACCCAGAAGGTGAGGTTTTGTCTACATTTAGCCCATGTCCGGGGTTAAACTAGAACAGCTGCTCTGTCACCTGATGACCTCTCCCCGGCCAAGAAGGGGGATCAGGAAAAGGAGAGGAGACTCACAGGTTGAAATGAAAACCCATTTAATGAAACAGCCACACTAATACCAATGCCAGTATAAAGGAAGTTATAATCAGCCCAGTGAATGTACAGTGGTCACATACGTGGGAAAGCAGTCCTCAGAAGCAGGACCAGAAGATCCCAGCAGGAAACCCCTCTCATCCTCAGCAAAATTCCCCCTTTATACTGTGCATGACATTTCTGGTCTGGGATACACCCATAGCCAGCTCAGGTCAACTGCCCTGACTCCAAACTGCTAACAACCTGCAGACCACAGCTGGCCTGGGATCCTATCCCAGTGAAATCAGGACAGTTTTCAACAAAAATGAAAAGAAATTCTACATTCATCAAAAAAAACCCCAATCCTCATCACAAGATCAGCTCTTTTACTCCTTTAGGAGCTGCACTACTTTGAGGTAGGGAAAATATCCATGAAGCATCCCTTGTAAATAGCTAATAACGCTGGCATCCTTGTTTCTGCAAGGTGAAACCACTGGTTTTGTGTTAGCCTTTTCCCAGTGGGCCTCCTTAATTTGGCATTTTTCTCTAGGGAGCCTCCAGCTGTTAGTGTCTTAGGTCTGCTAATATTAGGAAGACAAGCATAAAACTGACATACTGTCCAGACAAGACTGCAGAAATCATGGCAGCTTGGGGAGAACTGATGATCAGCAGTATCTGCCCCTTCAGACTGCCTGTTTTCTGACTTTTTATTACTTGAGTTGAAACACTGACTGTCCTTCTGATTCCAAATTAATTCTGGATATTCAAGTAAAAGGAGCAACCCTCTGATCCTCAGTATTCCCTCACACCCATGCCTGATGATGAGCTTGTGGCCTTTCTTCTCTGAAACATCATCCCAAGTCTATAAATGCATCACCTCCACAAACCTCTTTTGCACAGGATTAACATACACATCTTGAAAATAGCTGGGAAGTCTTAGAAGAGGGAAATTCCTTTCAGGTCTGACCATTTCAACTAAATGGATCTCTTTCTCCCCAAGCAGGATCACTACAGCAAACTCCCCTGCGGGACGACGACATCGTTCAGCAGAGTTTCAACCTCTGCTCCACTCTGTACTGGTTTTCAACAACTGATTTTCAATGCAATTAAGTACTCCAAAATTTGAAGCTTAAATTCATGCTTTGGGTCTTGGGGTCTTTTTTGTTTGGAGGGTGGGTGTGTGTGTTAAAAGGTTCATTTGCCCACGCTAAGAGAAGGTACTGGAACCAGTACACAATACTAGCAGACCTTTTATGGAAAAGCAAGATAGAGCCACAAAGCCACTAAATTTCTGAAACATATAAATCTGGAATTGTGTCACGGGCTCACTCAGAGGTTTAACTCTGCCAACATATACCGTGAAGGAAACCATCATATAAGTCATACCTTTGAGTACTTCTGGAGCTCCGAATCATCTGTAATGGGCATATCCACATTCACAACCTAGAAATTGTACATTGTAACATTTTTCAATAGCAGGACAATAAAGACTTTACCAGAATGATGAATTCTGGCAAAAAAAATTAAAAGCAAAATAAACTGTACTTAAGCAAAGTCACATTGATGCAAAATAATTTTAAACAAATGTTGGAAAAATCTTTCAGACACAGAACATTTACACCAAGGAATGTGGTGATTATGCACTATTAGCAGACTCCAATATTATCCTATTCCCAAAGCCCAAGTGCCAGTTTTAGTCAAGTTCAGTAATCCTGTATAAGCACAAAATGCCATTATGTTTGACACAAATACCCAAACTGACTTGCCAATCAGAATTTGAACAGTATGATAGCTTAAGTTATCACTTCAGGCTACAGTCCAGCCATCTAACACCTAGCCTAAACCACCACCTTCTGCAGCATGTTTCTAACGTGGCTTGAAATACATGAAGTTTAATTACCAAACGTGAATGCAAAGTGGATTATTTAAAACAGTGACAAGAAATCCCTTCAATATATCTTCATTTTTAAAGCTATTAATAAAATAGCTATGCTCACCACCACTTTTCTTGTAACATTCTTCCTTAAGGTAATTTATTTATCTGTAACCTTAGAAGGTTATTTACTCCAATTTTAAATGCAATAAGATGACATCTGTGGTGATCTATGGCCCAGGGCTGGAGTTTGGGACGCTAAAGTTGAATGTTTGGGAGGATTGCTACACATGTTAGATTTGAAAAATAGAGAGGCTTGCAAAAAAATCAGGTAACTTCAGCCTCCTTTGGACATTTCTAGTCTAACAAAGAATTTACGAAAGAATACTAAGCCTCAGCTTTTCCTTTTGGCTTAATTCTATATTTAGAATGCTTCCAGCATCTTGTTTTCCAGTACCTAGGGTATTTTTCCCGACAGACAGAATCCATTTCATGTCCATTCAGTTGTAACTAAATGAATCTATGACTCCTCAGCTTGACTGCTCACGCTGAGGTACCTGGCAACAAATACCACATCCCTGTACAGGCTTCCAGGGACGACTCCTGTTTCAGCAGAATCTCAGCTCCTTCCATTGGTACCACAGAGGATCAGCCATGAGTGACACCAGACCCTCTCTTCAAACAGCTATTTCCTCTGAAGAGGAATACTTCTGAGAGAACACTCAAACCTGCAGACACCTTCAGGGTGACTTTCTAGGAGCCGAGTGTAGGAGGATGGTGTGAACCAGGGACTGCACTGTCAGGCTGAAATTGAACTGCACGCTGTTACTGAACACAGCCAAGCAAGACTAGAGGTAGGTATAGACAACAAGAACTAGAAGAACCAGAAGTATTAGTTTCAAAATGGGATGCTACAACAATTTTCTTCTATTACTTAGAAAGACCAATCGTTAACATTTTCACTCCTGACATTTCACTGGCAGCAGCTAAAGGAGAATTAGAAACGGACGGTTTCACGAACTAAGCAGGTTTTCATCCTCTGTGGGAAGTGTGATAGTGCTAAGGGAAGTAATATCAGACCCTTGAAATGTAAGGATGGGAATACCAAGCAACTGAAGTGGGCAGCCAAACAGATTTATTGCATCATGTACATAATCTTACACGAACTTCAGATCTTAAAGGAGTGCTAATGGAAAGAAGAGAAGAGAGTTTCTCAAGGCAATTCTTAAAGCTACTTTAAATCTTCCAGCGAGTGACTGGAACGATGGCTACTCCAAGTAGTAAAAATAAGTGTCTCTAAATCAACCGGACAAGCATTGCAAAGACAAACAGGGCATTTTCCTGGTGGTGGTGAGAAATTTGTAAGTCTTAGGAAAGAATACTGGCTGGAGTCTTTTATCTGTACTCACTGGCTAACCCAGCACTGAAAAGCAGTAGTGAATTACAATTTCCATCAACTCCTGAAGACGATTCATCAAAATAATCTTTTGCTTGGCAATTAGTTAATATGAGGTGAAGAAATATCTAATAGACACTGGCACCGCAAAGTTACACTACAGTGAATGACTTCCTATTTTCCCAGCACGTTTGAAAATCATTCTTTCATTCTTCTAATAAAATTGTAAGATTCTTCTTGAAACAGAGGAACTCTGTCCTGAGCCTTTTTTTTTTTTTCCCAGTGCACAATAAAACAAATAGATCATAAATGAAATCATAAAAATGCCACATATTTTAAGTGACTGCAGTGATGCAGATTTAAAAGGACAGTAGATTTTCTTAAATCACCCTTCCTGTCTAATATCTGTATAACAATTGTGTCTATATAAACAAAAAACACCCCAACCCATTCTAACACTTCTGTATTTCAGCCTTGATGTTACGAGAAACAAAATTTGATGTTACTGATCTGTTCCAAACACTAAACTGTTCTATAAAAAGCCCATAATGCTAAGCTCACAGATCTGTAATTTAAAGAAATAACATCCACAAATGCAGTTTATTGCTAGATAACATACCATAACTTCGTATTCAGGTCCCAGCAGGCTTTCCCACTTGGATTTCAGCTCATGTGCTGGAGGCAGTGGGACTCTTCCTAAACATGGAAGTGAATATTAAATTTACAAGCATATTGTACATTCAGAACTGCATTTACTTCTAAATACTTCAATAAAAATTCAGTGTAAATAAAAGATTAGAGGGAATAATCCCAAAAAGGAAAGTGCATTAAGCTGAGTCTATCAAACGGTGCAAATCAAAAATGTCTTTCTTGGGGAAACAATGTAAAATGTCAGCTACTGCTAACGTGTGATTTATTCAGCAGAGAAGCAGAAGAGGTGATGCTTGCATTGATGAGATGTGAGTTCTGCACCATATAGTACTGTAAATAAATCATTCTTTCGGGCTGCAAAACAAATTTCACACGACTTCATAATTTGTTGCTATAAAAATGCTTGCCACTCCAGGGAAGCATCATCCCCCACCAAAATGAACCCCCTTAAGAGGTAAAACACCTGACAAGATATTGCTGTTATCGAGGGGCTGCGTCAGCACAAAGCAGTCACAGACTTTATTTATATATTTGGCAGGTATAAAGGCTTGTCTAGTTTAATTAGGCCAGTAAGTAACATGAGCTTTAATATAAGCTCCAGTTCTAAACCACTCTTCCGTGGGAACTTGGCTATCTTGACATTTATATCTTTTCAGCTTTCTTACTTATGCAACCAAGGCAGTATTACATTCATGTAAGACAATTTGACAGAGCTAGACAGCATAAAATGACTGGCTGCCCTGCATTTGACCTCATCCAGAAGCTCAGTGCACATATAAAGTTCCAAGCCGAAGCAATGTTTAACTGGTAAGAATCAACCTCTAAAGCAAATTCCATCTACAGCAGCAGCAACTGGGGGCTGAATTACTGAAAACTGCTTCCCCCCCCCTCCCCAAACGGACTGTAATGGTTTGTCAGATGTCTAGACAAGGCACACATCACTTAGTATGGCTGATGTGTTGCATTGAAATTTAGAATGTAAATCACAAGCTCACATTTTGCACACAAACTACTGAGTTAAATACCTCAAGGGGGGAATTTTGAAGACACCGAGAGGAGCTCAGAGCCTACCTCCTAGCAAAAGCCAACACAAACGGGATGTCAAGCTGCCTCTGCTTTCAGCACCTTTGTAGACCACAAAGATGAAACGTGAGCTTTGCAATACAATTCTTGTGACATCATTTGAAAGCTTTGAAGTCTTTTGCTCGTTAAAAATAAAGTTTTAAGTTCACTTATACAACAACATAACCCATCACTGTATCTCTTGCATGCCAGAGAGGCAAATTCTGTCCGATCTGCACTGAAAAACCACACTCCTCAGAGCCTAACAACTGAGATTCACTTGGAAATATCCAGAGCATCTTTAACCTACAGGCTCGAGGAGATAGAGACATCCAAGGATTAGAGCAGTTCAGTTAACTATTTGCTGTCACCAAAAAGAAACTCCGCTGAGAATAAAAACCTGGGTTTGTAAATACAGCCCACAGTTCCCTCTGAAATAAATCATCGCTTTAAAGCGGAGGGAACACAAATTGTCCCGAAATGCTCAGCTGGGACATAAAGGGTTTTTTCCTCCAGTGAAATTTAACTTAGAATTCTAAGTAGAAGTCATCTTTGTGAGCCTTATTATCAAGCACGGGCTGATCACTATCTTTACTTCCCAACTGTAGCAAATACCAGAACACCGGTGCATTTTTCTACTCCTCCTATTTGCAGAAATACACAGGGACAGAAATTCTTTAGTCTCCTCTTCTGCTATTACAAAGTTCTAGCATGAACACACAGAACCAAAGCACCTGCAGTGCAGTCAAATACAGATTTTAAGGTTCACCAGGAGTAATGAATCTTAGGGTCAAGCTCAAAGTTCAGTTCAATAACTGTAAGCTGTGTTCAGCTGGCTGAATACAGATTTTTTTGTCACTTCCAAAACACATTACCAAAATCTATGACTTGTTCAGTGCAGGTGCTGATGCACATCTCCATTTGAAGTTTCCCCCTTTCTTTCTTTCAAATACACTTTGAAGTCTTTGCTTGTAACTTCCTCAGAACTGGGGAAATGTTGTCTGGAGGGATTTGGATTATATATATTCAATTCCAGTGTATCACCCACTTCATTTAAAATGCTCCTTTTTCCCCCAAACAGCTTTTTCCACATGGCAACTAATGGGAAGTTTCTTTCTAGTCTCTCATCCAGCTGGATTTCTCACGACCTGAGATAAGTACCACGTTGTCTATATTGTGCAAGGCCTCAGAAATGAAAATGCTTCCCAGGGACAGCTTTCATTAGCAACAACTTTTAACAGATTTACTCCATCCTTCTGCCTGCACTTCCACACAGTTTTGCATTTCTAATTAGCAAGCATCAAGAATAAAATCACAAGTGTATTGAAAAAAAAAATAAATAAAAATCATCTTTCCTGGTCAAAATTGCCAGCATCTTCATAACCGGGAGCTTTTCTTCTTGCAATTTCCTCCTGGTTTCCCAACCTTACTACCCAAGGATAGTGCACTTCATTAATGTGCTACCTTTATCTGCCCTACTGCTGGGTATTTTTCCCCAGCCGTCTCGAAGCGCCTGACTAGCATCATCATATCTTTGGGGTTTGAGTACTGCTGCAAGGCAAAGGAAAGCAGTTCTGCCCAGTCTGCAGTCTTGCAGATGCAGCTGGTAAGTTAATTGCCTCTCATCTGCTAGCAGAAAGTTTCAGGCCTTGTGCACATTGCATCCTAAACCATGTTGCCTTTGTAACAGAACTGCTTCAGCATGGGTTTGCCTGGCCAGAATTATTATTTAATACCTCTCCAGGAAACACAATTTAATAAGAATTTCACACAAGTGGGCTTAAAGGGAAGTCATACATATTTTATAAAACATACCTTTTACATTAAACGTCTAAAAGCATTTCCAGAGTTTAGTCAGAGCCTTAAATTAACACTATTTACTTTAGCACCGTTATAATGAAGTGCCAATCACCATGTCCAAAATAAGCACCCATCTTTGGAATTTAAACTTGGCCATTAAATTCTATTCCAAGGTGAAATCTTATACATCGTATTTCAGTACGAGTAAAATTCGCAGCTAAGTATTTCAGCTTTTTAACAGAGATACACACACACATTTTATAGTTGCATAAAGCTTTTGCAGAACTTTAGAATGTAAAGTGGTTTTTCACTATGAAAAAAACCCAGTTTAATCAAGCAATGATCCTTGCTTTCCATTGCATTAACTGCTTGTGACTAATTACCTGCTTTCAAAGCCATGCCCATTGCATTATCCTGGCCCAAGGAGGACCAGCACTGCTAGGTGGGATCAAGGGCAGTACCAACTGCAAACAGCATCTTCAGTGTTTAAATTTCAGTATCCCAAGACACACTGTGCATACAAACACATCATCCTGTATTCTCCAGGAGCTTGGATACATAGGGGAGTAGAAAAATCTCACAGTATTCTTGCTTACACAATGCACTGGGGAAGGAAGTGTAGATACCACACACTGCCCCTGCAAGGAACCAGCATGGGACCAACTGGCAGCTGTGGATTCCAGGCAGGGAAGTCCCTACCAGACCCACAGAGATCCAAGGAAGGGGGTGACAAGATTACACAATGCTAGAGTTAAAGGGGACCCACTCATACATACAGAAATAGTGTGGCCAGCAGGAGCAGGGCAGGGATCGTCCCCCTGGACTCAGCACTGATGAGGCATCACCTCAAATCCTGGGTTCAGTCTGGGCCCCTCAGTCCCAACAAAACATGGAGGGGCTGGAGCATGGCCAGAGAAGGGCAATGGAGCTGGGGAAGGGGCTGAAGCACAAGGGTGGTGAGGAGCAGCTGAGGGACCTGGGCTTGTTCAGCCTGAAGGAGGCTCAGGGGAGACCTTCTGGCTCTGACAGCTCCTGACAGGAGGTTGGAGCCAGGGGGGGTCGGGCTCTGC
>JANHGN010004370.1:0-44373 GCA_024605025.1 Megaceryle maxima | reverse complement strand
AGGGGTGGAGTCCCCGTGACCCCTGGAGGGGTTTCCAAGCCCCCCGTGGAGCTGTGGTGCTGAGGGACAGGGGTCAGCGGTGCCCTGGCAGTGCTGGGTTAATGGTTGGACTCCATGATCTGAAAGGTCCTTTCCAACCCAAATGATTCTCTAATTCTATATAATTTGATTACAAACTCCTTTTGAAACTAAGGGCTTTGCAGTATTTATGGAGAGACAGGGGATCCACATCAAAGCAGTTTGGGTCTGTTATGAAGAGGGCTCAAAAATACAGTTTGATCCAAGCTGATTATCAGGAGGACAGTGATCACTAAGGCACATCTAGATAACACACCTTGAGATTAACAAAGTTTGTTAATGTCAAGCCAAGTAAAAGCAGTTAGAGTTCCCAGTATAAAGTGATCCTGGGATCACTGATAGCCTATTTGCACAGCACTAGGTATTAGGTAACAAATTCCTCTTCGCATCAGGGTGGACATCTGCAGCCTGTGACACAAGATAACTCAATCCCAAGTAGTCTGGAACTGGTTACAGAGATACTGGTTACTTGAGTAGAAAAAGAAAATACTTTATGCATAGAAAGTTCCACAGTAAAAAAAGACTGGTTAAGTGACACAGGACAGCATGTATTGCTCTTTTCTAGCCTCTGTCACAGGGAGTGTAAATCCTCCTGGCTCTTCTGCCCCTAAACACATCCTTCTGCTAAGTCTTTAAGTTATTTGTCCACTGTAAGTACAAATCAATCTATGCTTTCCCATTCAAACAGCTAAAATAATGCTTTGATAACCTCACATCTCGACTACTCAGTCACCTCTGCTTTGGCTTCCTCCTTCTGGGAACATGCAAAAGTCACAACAAAGGATGTCTGGTTACAAGGCTTGGACAGGAAAGTAAAACAGAATGGAACATAGGAACTGCTACATTCCTCTCGTTTCCAGGTTGTCTTTAATACTGACAGATCTTCCACAATCATAGCAAAATTGTTATTCATTGACAGCCGTAATTTAGAATCCTCTATTACATCTACATATCTTGGAAACTACAAGGCATAAGGATAATTTATGCTGACTTAAACACAAGCTGTAGAAATTCACCCAGAAGTTCCTGTAGAAGAGCCCAGAAATCTGTAGGGGAATGGAAGCTTGCCTTCTGGAAAGACCTCCGACCTTGGTTTAGAAGTCAGCTAAAAACCAAAGCAAAAACCACATCACCTTTGGGATCTGTCCCTATATCCAGTTGCCTTTGCTGCTAAAAACACATGCCCAGTGTGAACTCATTTGGCCCTGAAGAGATCATGAGATACCTCCTCTTGGAATCCACTTCCAAAGACATAAATGATAAGAAGGCAAATCAGGAATAGTTAATATAGATTTGCCAAATAACTGACCAGTCTGATGGCCAAGACAGCTATGTGGATGAAGGGTATAACACACCTCAGCTTGACCAAAGCTTTTGACACCATTTACATCAGCATTCTCCCCTCTGGAAACTGAGAAAGCATGGGTTTGATGACTGTTAAATAGGCTGAAAACTAGATGGACCACTGGGCTCAAAGACAGCATTAACCAGTGGCTTGACAGCCAGTTCTGAGAGAAGGTCAATAGCTACAGGGGTTAATATCATCCAGTGCCTTCATCGGTGACCCCCACGATGACACGGAACGCACTCTTGGCAAACCTGTGGACAGTGTGGACAATTGGACCTGTGGACAACTGGAGATAGGATGGAGTGGAAGGGTTGACAGATCCAACAGGCAAAGCTTTACTTCAGAGGTACACAAATAAAAGCCATTACAGAGCAAAAGCTAAAGATGGAGTAAGCCACGACAGCCCATCAGTATTGAAAATGGATTAAAGCCAATTCCAAAGACTCAGCAGAGACACTGTAAGATATTCTATCCACCTGTTTTATGTAGGCTCTGCTTCTTGTCATTTTGAAGATTATCCTTCTGTTCTGGGTTTTCCTCATTCTTGGTGTCCACATGAGTTTCAGGGCCTATGGCTCCAGAGGACACAAAGGCTGGAATAGTTGGCGGCACTGTGAAAACACAGGGAAAAAAAATAAAGCATACACCACAAACAGATGAAGTAGTAATGCTGCCTTACTAAATTTTTTTTTTTAACTATGCAGGAATTTTGCACTAAGTTTTCCTAAATCCCTCATTTCTTTTTCTTTCCACTTTCTCCTTCAGTATCTCTTTTTCTACAGCATGCCTTTGCAGAATCTCAGGTCGCGTGGTATCTAGTCCTAATTGTTAAAGTAGGTAACTGCAAATTGAGTGAAAAATAAACTCAGTTTCTGAAAAAGGAAAAGAACCTCAAAAGATTACCTCTATCTGAAGAAACAGTGGAAGAAGGTTTCCTTCTAAGCAAGGTAAGGCGCACAATCTGTCCTGTGTTACGCAATGCCTCTACCACTTCTTGGTTGGTATAATCCTGTATATTAACTCCATCAACCTAAACCAAGAAAATCATATCATATAATGGTAATCACATTGCATTCTTAAGCTGTACCATACACTGTAAGCAACATCCACATTATTCTGTTCAGAAATTATAGGGTTAGTCACCCAAGACAGAAGTATTTGCAGAACAATCTCATTAAATCAGTTACATTTCGCTAATTAGATAATATTTTCAAAATGCATTTTAAAAGGAAACACACCAGTAATTTCTTCTGTCTTCATGAGGCAATCACAAACCAGAATTTACTAATCTGATAGAAGCAGGCATTGATTTTCCCCCTACAATTTTTTTTCCCTTATAAAAGCCAGCTCGAGGGGTACTGTGAATGAAGATTCCCAGCAAGAACAGTCATTCTGGAACTCTGTTCCATTCATTATCACTCTTTGTTTTCTCATGGATTTCTCATATGCTCCACAACAAGCCTATACATGTAAGTGTTCATATAATCCACTCCGAACAGCCTGATTCTTACATTAATTCAGTTGTTTTAATTTACACCCCAAATACTCTGTTCACCTCACTGTTAGATCACGCATCAATAGGGGCTTCTTCTGCAAAGCTGCAGATAAAAGCATGAGGTTGTATCAATTTCTGCCTTCAGAAAGGATGAAGCTGATTTTGGAAGGTCTGGCATAGCACACATTTTAAAATAAAGTAATTTAAAATCATATCTCTACAAATACTATCTCTTAAAACAAGAAAACTGTGTAATTGATTCCTGCTTGTACCGTGAAGACAAGCTTGGCTATTATTCCATTCACTGTTATTCCATGGTTTTGAATTTTTCTACACATAAAGCTTGGGTTTTTATATCTAAATTGTGACTATTAGCATTCTGATTGTATCCAGACTATGCTACGCAGTTTCAAGGAGCACAAACAGCATGCCACACCTTGCAAGATCTTAACCATCCCCAAATCTTCTTCAATTCAAATAGAAGCTGACGCTGCTCATCTTTACTTCAGGCCAAAAGCCAAGATCCTCCACTCTGAAACCTTTTAACCTACATACTTGCCTTTTTCATAGTTAACTACTATTTACTACTTCTTTGAATATAAAATATTTTACCCACAGCAAGCCAAAGGTCGTTTCTGTTACAAATCTACCTAAATACAAACGACTGAATTATTTCCTCTGCAAAGAGGAGGAGGTTGCAATAATTTTAGTCTTTACTACGTGGTTCTTTTAATGCTAAGACGTGTAACGAAGTGTTAGTTCTATAACAATAGATAAGCAGAGTATTTTACTTACAGCAACAATTTTGTCATGAACATGAATTTGGCCATTGTGGTCAGCAGCACTACCAGGGATTATATTTTTCACAAAAATCCCCGAAGGTTCTGTTGGCAGGGAGAGGGGAGGTAAGAGAAACAAGTCACTACATTAACCTGTTTCTTTTCTTATTAAGATTTTTAGTTACAGCTTTTTTCACACACTTCTGCCCACAAAGCAATGGCTCTGTAAACCAACAATGTCTGCACGTTACCACTCGCTCAGCTTGACACAGAACAACTGAGGATCTCCGAGGGAAAAACCAGCACCAACACGACCACCTCTACACTGACCTCAACACTTTTTCCCCTAAAATGGCTCATAAAAGGCCACCTCCTCCACGGATTCATCCTTGTGCTTACCCAGGCCTTAAAGCACAATCACTTAAATCCATGCTGCATTCGATTTCAATGGGACTACCTAAGCTAAAAGTAAAGTATATGCTTAAGTACTTTGAACAGGACTTCAATCATCTTACAGCTAAAGATTTTATGACTTTAAATCCTAATGAAATATGATTTTTCTGAGAGAAAAAAAAAAAAAAGAAACATGGAAATCAGAAAAGCTGGCCTTTGTCATGTATTAGTTCTGACTCTAATTAAAACAAGGAAATAAAACCAAAATGAAGCAGCAAAAAAACTAAGCCATCATTTGGAAGAGTAACCCTTCTTTTCTACAAACTCCCACAAAACACGAGATGCTGACCTTTAGTTCCAGTGAATCTTGATACTTCATCCACCTTCTTCTGAATACTAACCTTCCTCAGACCTCTGCCCAACATGGTTTGTCCATACACAGCAAAACCCTTCTACCAGTGCTTCAAACCTGCCTTTTCCCATTGCCTGACATTTGCTCCTCCCCAGTCCAGTTCCCAGCGCCCACAGCACTGGCCTGGGATTCCTGACTGGCAACACAAGAGGATCTCCTGGGAATAAAGGGGGTCAGAGAGCAATCCCAGCAGCACCACTTTCCCAGAACACTGAGTCATAGAATCATAGAATTGTCAGGGTTGGAAGGGACCTTAAAGATCATCCAGTTCCAACCCCCCTGCCAATGGCAGGGACACCTCCCACTAGAGCAGGTTGCTCAGAGCCCCATCCAACCTGGTCTTAAAAACTTCCAAGGATGGGGCATCCACAGCCTCTCTGGACAACCTGTTCCAGTGTCTCACCACCCTCATGGTGCAGAAAATCTTCCTAATGTCCCACAAGGAAGGGGAGCAGATAAAAAGTGCTTCCCCTTTGTGTAAAACCAGATATGCAGTTGAGACAATTTTAAAGATATTATCATTTGTAGCAACAATATTTGGAAGATGAGTTAAATGTTCTAATTTAAAGAGGATTTAGGAAAAAACCCCACCTAATTCCATGTCCCCATATCCCAGCACTGGTAATTTCATATTTTCCCCAATTTTAGACACTGAATTAGCTGTTGGCCAAAGACAAATACATCAACTGTACGGAAATATTCAAGACCAGGTGGGATGGGGCTTTGAGTAACCAGGTGTAGTGGGAGATGTCTCTGCCCATGGCAGGGGGACTGGAACTAGATGATCTTTAAGGTCCCTTCCAACCCAAACCCTTCTGTGATTTTATCCTCTTGTGAAGGTGGCGTACGCATCACGCGCAGTAAGTTTCTCTTCACCTCCTTCCAGGCAGAGGGATGGGCTAGTTTATCAGGCTGATCATTTCCACTCCAACACCCACAATTCCTTAAACAAACCAAAGTTGCCTGGCATAACTGCAGAAGCCGTTCAAAAGTTAATGCAAACTGGTGGCATCCAATACTCTGCTTTTAAAATTCTTCTTAAAATGTGCTCTCTGAATTGTACTATATAGCACAGGGGCAAAAAAAGGAACAGCACTAACAGGAACCTGACCATGTGAAGAGTCTCTACACGCAGGAATTCTCTGTCACATTTTAATGTCTTGCACAAAACAACATAAGCATGTAAAATTCACAGTCGAGCAGTCACATGGGAATTACTTTTTTAAGCTAATTACAACTCTAGGTATTTTTATTTTTTGGCTGAATTTCACTTTGAAACAAGTTCTCCAAATACCTTCTTCATAGATTTTGTACATAACACTCTTTCAAAGCAGCACTATCTAATTTCCCCACAGTAAAGAAATGGTGTCTGAGAAGCCAAGACTTTACAAAATCCTGTAGAACTCACCTACATCACTCATGCCAGCATATCCAATGATTGTTATCCCCAGGCTTTGCCCATTCTTTTTTATAAGTTCAACATCATAGGTCTCAAAAAGGTTGGTATTATCCTATACATAAAGCACAAGACAGTAAAAAAAAAAATAATCTCAATCTCCCAGCACTATTACAATATCTCAGGTTAATTAAGATCTTCAGAAGTGAGCAGTGATTTCGTTTTTCCTATTTTAGGCGGGATTCTTGCAAAAGAAATATACCCAAGATTTGCTGAAAATAAGGGTGGCACCCAAAGGCATTAGTCACTTTATAAATTCTTTCCTAATACCTCCTCCACCTACCTGTCAGAAGTACAATATTTATATTTTATGCAAAACAAAGGTTTTTGTTAGACTGCTCGAGGGGCATTTCCCTTTGGATTCCACTGCCACTTCGTAACAACAAACTTCCCACTCAGCCCCACAAAACGAGAGAAATCCTGAATGCCCCTCAGAATTTCTTCTCTCCCTTTCACATGTTCTTCCTGATAAACACTGTCGTGAATCCACTTGCCTGAGCTCTTTCTACTGGACAGTTAAGAAGTAAATAAACCTGGTAGAAATACAGAGTGTTTATCACATCACACATTGCTTATCTCCCCTTGCTATCACCTACTAAGGAAATGGGGGGCAGGAGGAAAGGGATCTCAAAAACCAAACAGGTTCAATGCCCTGGAATGAAGGGAACCACGTGGATAGAGAGAAGGCACAACTCTAGTACAGCAGCAGTTGCCTACATAAATGCAAATCTGGGAGGCTAGGCAGGTGTTTGAGCCTGTTGTTTGGTTTTACGCTAGTTTCCAAACCACAAAACCATTCCAAAAGCCAATCCCACACATACCAGCTTAACAAATTTGACGTGATCCTGCTCAGATTTGAATGCTGCCAAACTGCAAAGAGCACCGGAAGCCTCCAGGTTGTCTAAGGCAATGGGAAGCAAAAGACTCCTTAGTTTGATTCAATGAAAATGATTTTTAAGACCTAACAGAAGAAGGGGGAATATTCATTTGTAAATGCTTTGTTGAGCTGATGACTTCTCATAACAAACAACACTTGAAAAGAGAAGCACATAACATGACCTGTTTTCCCACCTCCTCCACTTGCTACAATTACCAAAACCCCCTAAAAGCCACTAGCTAAGATTTCAATATGATCTGACCTTACACTGGAGAAGTACATGGAAAAAAGTCCCCACAAAGCTGGTCTCAGTATGTCTGCGCAACTCTACCCTGACAAGTAAGTATCAAAACTGCAAGACAGAGTTCAAACAGGACACACTAAAGACGTTGGTGATACCAAAGAGAAAAACAATCAGGCACATAGATCTGGGATTGCAAAGGATAAATTAAAATACATAAAGATGTTTGTTTTCTGTAATCAGATACAGCCCAGTGAGATCAAAAAGAACATGATGATCAGAGTAAGGTCTGTTAAAGTGATGAAATCAAGAGGGATAGTGCTACTGCCAACAGCAAAAAATGGGCCGGGAAATTGGAAAACCTTTCTTAAGAGAGTGAACAAAAGAGACATTTAATCAAATGCTTGCCAAATATCAGCTTTGGAAGGACCTTTATTAAAAGCAGGCCAAAGTACAGCTGTACCTGTTTCACTTTTCACTCGGAGAAATCGATGGACAGTTATCTCCTTTCTTATCACACACACCTCCCTCCACTAGTCAACTCATTAAGCTCATTAAATGCTTTCAAACTCTCTTGCTGCATAAGATGCCGATGGAGATGAAGATAAGTTTTGATGCTCTGACACTTATCTTTAGGAGAGGGAGCAAAACAGTAAACAAGCCTATAGGAACATCTGAAATGGAGCTATGGCCTTGAGAGTCTTGCTGTTTTGACAGTCAAAAGCCCTTCGCAGTCAGTGCTCTGGCACTACAGTAATTTTCTCTAAGTAATGGTACTGGTAGAATGCAAAACATTAGAAGTGGAGTCTGGAAAAATCAAAGTACCAAGTCCTAAACACAGTCAGCACAGCAGGCTGCTAACACTGCTGTCAGTATCTTGGAGAGTACAGATGATATGACTGTTTTCTTGTGCCCATGCACAGATACAAGTAGTTTCAGTTATTTGTCTACTACAGGAAATTAAATATTAATATAAAACTGAGCCATATATTAAAAATGCCTTTTTGCTGGTTTGCAAAAAAGAAAAGGAAAATATTTTATATTGCAAAGCCCACAGCTAGTGAAAGTACTCAGAAACCAGAGAGAAATTAGATTATACGAACAAGTTCTGTTGTAAATCAGAGACAAACTGAAAGGAGGGCCATTCAAATTGTCATTAAAAAAATAAATACATTCAGATTAGCCATTCAGAATGTTCTTGACTTCAGCAAATCTCTCTTAACACCAGAAAGAAGAGTTTCTTCAATTCTAAATACAAAGGCACTATTTAGTTCAGAAAACAATAGATGACATTCAGAAAGAAATAGAATAAATTTTGAAGTGATTTTTATTCCCCTCTAAACTACACAGCAGGGATAAGGAAGATGCTGAGAAGACATCCAGAAGGAATAACAGTTTAGAAAGGCTGCAGCACCTACAATGCTCAGGGTCAATTAGTGACAAACAGGCCTGTCTTTACAACAGGGAAGAAAGGAAAATAGTACTTTGTAGAGGGAGCAAAACTGGGATCGTGTTATTTTTTCCTAATACAGGCCTTGGAAAATATGATACAGCCAGAAATGAAGTGCTTCATAATGATGCTGATTCTCCAGGAAAGTCTTTTTTCAGAGTATTAGACAAGCCCACTTTTAAGACTCCAACCTTGAGCACATAGATTACCCTCTCCCATCTCTCTGCCACCCACGTTTCCTACTACACCAACCCCTCTTCTGAGAGGAGGAGCTGGAGAGGGACCCAAAATACTTCACTGTCAGCTTCAGCCCCAGTAGTTTTCCAGAGAGATGCAAGACACAAAGCCAATGGCTGCCTCTGCAGTGACTGGGCCCAGTAAGCAAGAAGGTGGGTTTGTAAGAATGTGACTGTTGGTCTGACCCTTAAAAATAGTGCTTCAAAAATTAAATAAATTAAAATATAGCTCTCTTCACTCATATTCAAGAAACTAGACAAGAAAGAAAAGGCTACTCAGATTCTACACCTAAATCTAAGCAGCGCAGTAGTAGCAGATGGTACACAAGCACAGCTTTGTTTATGTTTCGAGACCTACTGTACACTTAGTGTAGCATTTGTTGATTTTAATTACTCAAAACTGAAAAGAATGACTTCAAAAACAAGAGACTTTGATATGACCATGATAAGATTTGCTAAAACAAGTTTCAAAATTTTTAGATATATTTCCTATCACAGACAGTAGCGTAGACTATGAAAACATTACACTTATGTTTCATAAAAAGATGATTGTGCTGAATAATTCTGGTGTGGCCATGGTGCTCTGGATTTCAGACTAGGGAAATTCACAGTCAAGTTTTAAATCCACTTACAAATGACTGATTAGCAAAACCATAACGAGCTAAGAAGGAGAACTGAAAGTACCATTTATCGATAACATTTATGGTCGTGGTAATTAAATTACCCACTCTGAAATAAATTCTGTAAAGCTGGTCATTCCAATCCCAAGACTGGAGGTATTAATAACATACAGGAAAAAGGGGAAAAATTATAGAAGGCAGGGCTGTAATAATGACCACTTAAATACACACATATCTGGAAACTCAAAGGAGGAGAAGCACTTTAGGTCTCAAGAACACTCTGTTCTTCTCCTTTCTGATCACAAGCCACAAACTTACTTTAAAAGGTCACCAGTAAACACTAGATACTTACATTGTCATTTTGAAAGGAAGGTAATGTACTGACTGGCCAGCTCACAGGAGCTGGTGGAGCCTCCATAACTTCACACTTTGGGTCTCTTGCAACAATCATCCTGACTGAATTCCCACAGTTTCGCAGCACTTGGGCAACTTGTTCACTGGTCATCCCTTGTACATTGGTTCCTCCAATCTGTAAGATGTGATCTCCTGTCTGGAGCCTCCCATCCTTCAAACATAAATAAAATTGCAAAAAAAAAAAATGTTTCCAGCCTATACATAAAATACAAAATTGAAACTGTGTACAGGCATCTTCATGGCCATGAAAGACAATGTAAGAAAATATCATAAAATTGGCCACGATGGCAACATATTAAATAATTGAAAGGAAGCATTTCCACAATCCTGTGTGGTTTCTTCCACAGTAGTTAAAAGCGGGAAATCAACCTTTCCAAAACTGGGTAAGGGACACAAGCTGAATGGCATCACTCCTCAGAAAGTGGTGACTTTCCTCATTTAGGAGAAAACAGACAGCAGCAATGTTTTAGAATCTCACGGGTTATTATGTATTGCTGTTTCACAGAATGCTCATCATTGGATAAGGGTTTGAATAAAAAGCAAAGCATTTTCATTTAGGACTTATTAGAGTTTTTCCTGATACTTCTATACTAACCTGGCAATTCTTCTCTCCTATGACTGGCTCCAACTCGAGCAAGTAAATCCACTGAAGGTAACAAGACTCCACACGAACCATTCTTTACATAATTATGATTCATGGCCTACATCATCATTTCTATTATAAGCAACCATTCATAGGACCAACTCCTCAGCTGGTATCGATCAGCACAGCTCCACCACCTTAGGTGCATTGATTTATGCAGCAATCATAGCAAAGTTATTCCCAGAACTAACTCAAACTCATTTACAAACTCATCCAATTTTAACATGTATATGTGCTCATTATTTCACATGTTCTTAATGATGTCTCATTCAGCTGAGAATGATGTGGTGAGTTCTTGACTTACATACTTTATCTGTAGCCAAAACACTTTATTCCTTACAGCAAAACAGGTGCTACACAATAATTAAAAAATACTCATTTATACATGACAGGTTCAGAGGGAGGCACTCAAGCAAAAGCTCACATTTTCCAAGTAAAGCTCTTCAAATCTCCAGTTTTCATTTCCATCCTATACTAGAGGAAGTACCTTAGTCTCTCTCTTTCATATGTTACCAGATCTTGCCTGCATGGGTTCCAGACCTCAAGTATTGTAACTTGTCGTGACTAAATTCACCTAAAAAAATCCAAATCTGTTTCACTATTGAACATGTTCTGCTCCTGAAATGTAGCAACCCATAGCACCAAGTCTTTAAAGATCAGCAATCAAAGGCTGCAAACCGTCCCTGTGCAACCCGAGAACATCAAAAGGCTTCGCATCAATCCTCAGGGTCTCCTTGGACTGGTCAAACCACAAGGCAGGGATAAGTACCCTTTTAAAATGAATCCCACTAAAAATAGGACATCTTCAATCTATAAACTGAATCTTGCAACTCAAGTGCTTCATAGGGCAGATTCTCTTGCCCAACAATTCATTCAGTGAGTCTGGCACCTTTAGATGGTGCCAAATGCTACAGAGTATGTGCAAATCCATTAGAAGTATTTGTGCCCCTCCAGCATGGTCAAAGGCAGAAAATATCAGAAGTACTGAAAATATCAGAAGGTGACACAACTTTTCAGAATTTCTGCATGTTCAAAAACACTATAAAAGCCAAAGTGTGACTGAGAAACAAATTAATTCATATCAGGTGCTGACTTTTTCCTCAATCATACCTTCAACATATTTATTTATAAAGTACACGTTGGCATTCAGACTTTGATGCTATCAGCTTCCTTTTGTTTAAGTATATTAGTTTATTTTAAGACTGTCAAAACCAGTTAATTATACTTTACAATCAAACAAGAAGTGACATAATATAACAAATTACCCGATCTGCTAATCCCCCAGGAACAATTGTTCTTACAACTACTCCACTCGACTTTCCTCCTACGATTCCAAAGCCTAATCCTGAACCATCGTTAATCAGCTCAACGTCTTCAACGTGGCCCCAGTGAATCTGCAATTAATAAAAACAGGAGATTTTCATTTCAGTTGATCTTTAACGTTTCTCAATTTCACATGTACCAGGAATGACGAGAATTAATTAGAGCAATTTTCTCTCTCTACCCCACATATTGGAGATCTGTTGGATTTAGTTCTGTCAGCTTCATTGCCTTATAAATACACGATGGGATTTCTCATCTGTTTTCAAACATCTATTTTGTCCTTCACTTTTAGGATAACAGGATACTAGGAAAAAGCTCATCTGAGAAAAAGCAATTTTAAGATTTTCTGGCCAAAAGGAAAACTATCCTTTTAGTTTTTCTTAAATCAAGAACGCTGCAAACAACAGAGAAAAACAGAGGCAAGGAGCTTACGCTGGCCTAGTTTTCACTTAGCATTGCCCAAATTCTTATTTCTGTTATTTCACTTACACTCTAAACACCACCAGTACAGGCTGAATTAATAACACAGCGTGATATTCTGCCATACTGAATTGGAAGCGCGCTTTTAAGCTACACTGTACCATGACCTTATGTTCTACAAGACAATCTGAAAATAACAAAGCTGTTAAGCAACCCAAACCCAGCCAATGTTTCTGTCAGATTAATATCTCATCGAAACCAAAATGGAGCAAAGTAGGCAGATTTAAGTCTTCTGTGAATAAAGGATTTATTAGCATACTGAAAATCTTTGCCAAAGCCAGTTAAATATCATAAAAGAAGTTTAAAGACCCCCTGTAGATATATATATTTGTATTTTATTTTGTTAGTCTGTTCAGTGCAGATCTTTCAATGAAAAAGCAGTTAAAGTTTAATTCTTTAAAATTTTCAGTGCTATAAACAATATTGATTATCCACTAAACCCTTCAGATTTCACTAGCTCTGTAATAATCATGAAGGAAATAATTACTAAGAATAAGGAAAAGCACTGCTCTTAACCAGATTTTCATCAAAACCTACTAGCATAATAAATTAAGATTCCAATATTGCAAACCCTGGATTTAGGTGTGCAGTTCGACCAAATTCAGTGAAGCCACCTGGACCATATGGTTCGAACACAGATGGAAGTTCAGCCCTAGCTTATTACATGTCCCAGTGACAATCTCTCCTTGTTCAAGAGAACAAAAGGCTTCACAATCACTGAAATTTGCAGATAAAAAAAAAAATCCCCTGATAAATAAACAGGGATTGAGAGGTTCTTTAACAGATACTTTTTGTTTGGTTTTAGTACAAAAGCGAGGCTTTTTGTTTTGAGCAGTTTAAGTTTAAATTGCTTGGGATATTTCAAGCAGTGCCCATGATAGGTTATGTTTACACTCTTTTAAGATGTAATCAGAGCATCTTTAATTGCTGAGCACAAGGAGGTTTCAGCTGAGTATACTCGTAAAATGCTTTACCCAGCCTATGCTGAACAGACCCTGCTGCTAAGAATATGTTGATCTACTAAAGCTTCTGCTATCCCATAAAAACCCAGGATCTATTTTATAACAACTTCATGCAGCTTTGCGATAGAAGCCTTATACTTATTGCATGATCAGTCTAAATGAAATGTCATCACATAGAAAATCTGATTAAAGAAAAAAATCCTTCCATGTAAAGCTCACTAACACAAACACAACCACAAAAAAATACCCAGCATAGTTTAGAATCTGATTTTGACAGTGTTACAACTTACAGTCTCAGGTGGATTTATATCACTTAATAAGACAGCCGAAGTTCTGCTGTTTCCTTGAACTGGCTCCCTAGCAACAACCAGATGTAGAGATCCTGTGGCTTGCTGGAGGAGGGCAATAGCGTGCTGATGGGAAATGTTCTGATCCAATGGGGTGCAATTAATGGCCAGTATGTGGTCATTTTCCTTCAGTCTTTGATCCCTTAACAAAACATTAAAAGAAATTTTCAAACGCAGCATAGTGACTTCACAACAGCCTTGTGTAATTGAAATATGAAGATGCAAAATAGAGTTATGCAAGGTTAGATATTAATAGGAAGAATTTTTTAAATACTTGACTGTCTTCACTGTACTGAACTTCCCAGCCATAGCTCGCTCCAACTTTACCAGGGTACAGAAATCTCCTCAATTTTTACCTTTGCTGCTTTGAAAAATTCAAAGAAATTCCTTCATCCTTTCTTGACGATATTGAATTACAGGGCAGAATATTTTTGTGGTTACACAATGAAGTAGGAACTCCCCTTCATTATGTTTAGCACTACACGATACTAAGTACCCACAACTCAGGCTATGATATTGTTTTGTATCATTGTTTAATCTAAAGATCAATGAGCTGCATATTTATACTTTCCTCAAAATTTATGCTATCATATCTCAGACATCAAACTTTCTTCGAGGAATACACAGTTCACCTTCTACCATAAAGGGATATAAATTTCACAGTTAATTCACCCTAGTGATGAATTTAGATTTGTGACAAGAGAGAAACCATCACTCATCTCTCCTTTGTTGAATATTCATTCTGAGCACGAGACCAAACTGTTATATAGACAGACACTGCCTTCAAAGCTCTGTAGGAATCCAAAAAAAGTCTCCAGGAGATCTTGTCTGAGAAGCAAAATGGGAAGCATGCTGGGGAAATTTATAAACTCCAAAACAATATAACTGCACATCTTAACTAACCCAGTTTAAACTTCCTTTTTATATCAGACGACGTTTAAGTTGTTTCCCCGAAATCACTTTCTTCAAGCACTAAGCATATTTTAGATTCTCTCATCAAAGAAAGTGAGCAGCAGGTCATCAAATCCTAAAGTGAGATATTCACCCTCCTTTGACATCCGGATCAGTCCATCTGTCTCCACTTTGAAAGAGCCTAATATGCTTTTCTTTAAGTGTTCTCTGGTGTGTTCTCTGTGGGCCCATAGCCATTATCATTCCAACCTCTCCCCACTCTTTTTGTCATCCTGCGTTGGCACTTCCTGACATGTGTTATTTAAAAAGTGACACCAGTGACTTGAAATCTAGACACATTTTCTTGAAACATAATTCCAAGCACCGCATTTGTCTCATGCCAACTCTTGTGGTTTTACAATCGCATTTTATTTTTAAAGGATTGCTCTGTCTTTTGTTGTTGGGTGAAAACCCACAGACAATACGGGAAGAAACTGCCTGAAGCCTTGATTCTATGATGACATCTGTGCAGGGATCTGTCGGGAGGACTGGATCTAAATTTACACAGGAAACAAACAGTAAAACCAACTATAAATAGGGCATTGTCATAGGCACATCAATAAAGAAATAGGGGGGGGAATCTTTCAGGGACACAATGCATAAAAATTCAAACAGAGGCTAATTTTTATTTTCCTTGTATTCTTTTCTGAGTTTTCATTTGTTTTTTAATCAGTACTCAAGCTTCTCTAAAGTGAGTCATGATTTCTGGAAATTCCATTTATGAATGGCCTGGATATTTAAAACTCATCTGAAAATCTGATCTTCAAAACATGAGTCCATGCAGTTGAAAAGCCAGAATTTGAGATACCACCAACAAAATATCCCACCAGATAACCCAGACAAACACATTAGTCTGATAGAGTTTTCAGTGTGAAAGTCGTGACTTTTTCCTTCATGGGAACACTCTGATTTTCCAATACAATTATAAAGACCTCACCTGTCAGCTATGCTTCCTGGCTGGACTTCCTTGACAAAGATACCAACTTCTCCCAAGCTGTGATTTTTAAGGGCAACCACACTAAATCCAAGACCTCCAACAGAAGGCTTTTCAATCTTTATTGATTCTATTTGTCTCCCCTAATAAAACAGAAAAAAAAAATTATTTACTAATTTTTTATGCAATAGTATGAGCTAGTTTAAAATTTATGAACACCAGGAGAATTATTCTCCTCCTAAGACTAAACAAAGGCAAAATACTGAATATGTTATTTCTATAAAAGCTCCTCCATTTGTTATTTTTAATATAGCAGAGTATTGGATATGCAAGCACTCTGAGGTTCTGAAACCTCAGGGAATTTAAGAGCTGCTTTCACACTTCATTCACATTATGAGATGAATTCCAAACTGGATGAAAACTATGAACGAAGTGCTGTCTAGAGCAATATATTTGGGATTTCTGGAAATGCTGCATAGCTAAACTAAATTACTTGTCTTTTGGCTCCCCTTGCTTTTAATGCTGATATTTAGGTGCGCGCTCAAAAGATTGCAGCTTTTAAATAAAGAACCTTTCCTTCCCCTCCCTGCAACTTCACACTTAAGGCTAAAAGACGTTTGCTTTTGCGACTGCCAGCTTCTCAGTTCCAATACAAGGTTTCTGGGGTTGTTTACTGGGAAATATTACTTAGAGAATGCACCGCTATCACAGCTGGCTTATCCCAAATAATGTGCAGCCTTTGCTGCTAAATCTTTTATCTGATGAGTTAATGACACACTAATGAGAAGAGTTATGCTCAAAATATTACAGCTACATTAAGGTAGTCAATTAGCAACAGTTACTTAATACAGAAAGGCACGACTAACCAATTAAATTAATGGTTCAAAGTAACACAGAACAATACATTTGTGGTATAAATGCCAATCCCACATGGGTGGATGTCTGCACCTGTACAACTTCTATAAGCATCTGGTACATGCTACATCTCATGTTAATGAAATCAGCATCTGCCTGGCAAAGTTAAGACATATTAAATGAAGAGTTAAATAAAATATTACATGCCAGTTCCTTTAATCATTTGCACTGTTCACATATTAACAAAGTTGGTGCACTTCCAAGTTAAAATGTACTTGATAAAACAAGTCCCTTCATCGAAACAAGTTTCTGCAGAAAATGTCCATTTGCAATTAAGTGTCATCAAATACCAAAAACATTTTCTGGCAACTGTAATTTCTTCTCCACATTGGTGCTTTAGAAAAAAAAAAAAAAGGCAAAGAAAGAAAAAACAAACACCACAGCAGTTGCCATTGCTGACATTATCTTTCACAGGGAAAAGTTATCCTCAGCACTTCCACTCTCTTACTGGCTAGGAGGCACCACACTCCCAATATACAACTAAAGACCATGTTTGAAAATGTACTCTGAAAGCATGCAGGGGGAAAAAAAAAAATGGTTGACATTAAAGGAAAATAAGTTTGGTTCACTAAACCTGAGAGCCTTACCTTTGCCATCTGTTGAATGATTGTGTTAAATTCATTAACTCCCCGGTTTGGAGTGAAGGTCAATGCTCTGGGTTCAGGTGAACTGCAAGGTGTATACACACTTCCAGCAGCAACTGATTTGTCAGCAAACACCAGTAGCCCTCTCTTAGTAAAATCAAAGTCTACTGAATGGTCAGGAGGCATATAATTGAGCTGTTGAAAATGAACAAAGAGAAGAAAAACTATTAAAAAAACCCACAAAGGGAGAGATTTCTACATATATAATTTTTGTGTGAAGACTGCCAAAGCAGCACACATACATATGTTCACACACACCTATTCACACAGATACATTCACCTGTATAAATTAGCAATGTTAGTATCTAAGCTATAACCAAGCTACCACATGATTTAAACTGTTTTTCAGAAGGAAAGTTCCCTGAATGTTTCAGCTGTGTTTCTACTCTATTCATTTTCTCCATTTCTTTCATGCTTCTTCCCTGCCCATGCCCATTATCCTCTTTTCACCCTGATATTCCAGAAGTGGCACACGCAAAAGCACTAAACATTAAAGAGACACTCAAACACTGTTGCAACTGTCAGGCAAATCTAAACAATTTTGGCACAAGAATCCCAATTTTTTAAGTCATTTTTCACTCGGGAGCCAAAGGCTTGGTCTGTATTCTCTCCTCCCCCAGAGAGAGCCCAGGGTACAAACTATCACTGAACATGCTATGATTGATGGGACTTCCAGTTAAATTTCTAGTCCTTACAGGTAATGAGAAATGCAGAAATATTCCCAGTGTGACATAGTAAACTGAAAAATCCCATCCTGAATGAAACTACTCATGAGAGACATGCTTAAAAGGAATTTCAAGAAAATCTTTATTTTCTAGATACAGTAACTCTGAACATTCTGGATATAAAATTATGCCACAGTCACAGAGTTTGTTCTTAGATAGCTTTGTATTTTCATACATTATTTTATAGCTTGCAGACATGTATCCAAACTTTGGAAGGATGGAACAAGAACAGGCACCTAGGTGAACATGAGAAGAAGGGAGAATAAATGGCACAACCACTACCGTGCCACCCAGGCAGGAACACGGGCAGTACATCTGGCAATGACAGCCAGGTGGCCTCAGCCTCCTGACACCCACCCTGCTGCATCTGCAGCTGGGCAGGTGCAATAACAGCAGAGAGAGGGATCATTGCTGCTTCAGATATGCCAAGTTAACCCCTGATTTTAAGTTTGCTTGCTGACTCTGCTAACTGCACGTGAGGCCGGTTGAGGTGGATGTGCCACTGATGCCCATGTCTGCAAATCAAAGCATCAGTTGGCATTATAAACCAATCCACACAAGTTCCTTCCACTGCCGAAGTCAAGCCATTTTAAAACCAGCCTGGGTACATCTGCATCAGAGCTTAGCAAATCCTCAGGAGTGGTTTTCTAGATTGTATTTCCCAAAGCAGGTTAACCATTCTTGTAAGAGTGAGCAGGAACCAAGTGATCATTTTTTTTAAGGAGAAAAGATGCTGCCAGTTAGATGATAAAGAGTATTTAGCTTCTGTGAAAAACAAAGGATCCTGGTTCCAACTGTGTTCAGAACTCAAAGTACGAGAGCTGATGTCTTTTGCAGATGCTTTTCTCCCTACCCAATGTGGTTCTCAACGCCTGCCTCTCCTGCAACCCTTTCAAAGCACATTGCCCTGTGACCTCTTTGTTGCAACACCACTTCTCATTTCAGTAGTGATTCTGTAGATAGTACTGTGCCAAAGGAAAAAACAAACAACCCAACATTTCACTCACACCAAGTCACAGCTTATTAACAACAGCACCCTCATTAACACACGCCTACATACCCCGGTTTAACTTCCAACCTCACCATAGTTATCATCACACCAACAACCATCATTGTATACTCACTTGTTCCTTCAGTTGCTTGATGGATTGCTGGAGGGTCAGTATCTGGTTAAACAAAGGGCTCCTGAGCGTGTTACGTAAAAGAGCCAGGTTTTCATAATGTTGGGCATCTCTTTTCTCATGCAGTTTTGCTTGCAGGCGATCAAGGATCTGCAGTACCTGCTGTTTATCTGCACCACAAAGTAGCACACGTTAGGAATGGAGCTTCATTTCTCACTGCTCACCCAAAGTAATCACTTTCAGGCTACATACCTGCAGCAGGGTTTTCAGGCATGCTGAAGGGTATTTTTGGAATGACTCAGAATAACCTAGATGAGGTTTAAAAGAAAAAAAAAAAAAGCAAATTAATAAATTAAGTATCTGAGCAGAATGCTATAATAAATATCTATAACAAATTCAATTAAAAAAATACTACTGCCCCCTGCTATTTTACCCCAAGTAGTCAACAAAACTCTCAACATAGCTAGTTGCACTGCAGCCTCAGCACATCCGAAAATCTTTCCTTGTTCCATGTGCTTTTCCTTTCACACACAGGAAGGAATATCAACAACTCTCAACTACGAGCAAAATTTCAGGTTATAGAAACAAGTATCAGCCAAGAAAACTGAGACACGGCTACATTCAAGCAAATTATTTTGAATATGGACAGTAAAGTTGTGATCTTTGCAAATACACATACAGTTCAAATGTTCCTATTATTTAGAAAACACTTTGCACCCCGTTATTTGTAGCCAACATTCTTAACACAGCAGCTCAGCCCTGCTGCATGCACTATAGGTGAATCCTTGCACCTCCTTATAAAGCAGTGAAGTTCCCTCTACTCATAAGTAGCATTAAGGCCTAAAATTGGCCAAATCAATCCCTGTTCCAACATTGTTCCTAAGGGAGGCCGGCCCTCATCACAGCCCTGGTGCTGATCAGGTGAAAAGAGCTTGTCTTTCTCTTTTCTACATACATGACAAGCTTTTAAGGAGCAGAATATCCTTTATCACGCTTCTCTACAGTGCCAAACAGAACAGGTCTCCAACTGGGGCTGAGGCCGAGATGGAAGTGTAAGAACAACAGACTTGCAATTAGCAGCGATGATAAATTTGTACCCTCACTCGCATGTTATTACGGTGATGTGGAGCCTGTCATTCTGAAACCTATCAAGGCAGTTAGACCAAAACATAGACAAGAAACAAGATTTCTCCACTTAGTACAAGCTCCTCTGAAAGAAGTCAGCCATTGAATAGCAATTTACATAATTTTAACTCTACCCAGCACATACATGTGTAATTTCAGAATTATTCTAGAATAAAAATAGCCATATATATATAAAAGTTCTGTATTTACTTTTTTTAATCTTGCAGTTTGGGAGCAGAAAGGGTCACGTGCATCTGAATGTAATACCAGGGTAAGCATATCCCAGGGGCTCTCTCCCAGCAGGACCTCTGATCCTTTCAGCTCTGCCTCTGACACTGTGCTCACACTGAAAACATCCTGAGTTCTGGGAGGACATGGTTATATTTAATGAAATATTAATTATGCAGCTGAATAGCTTTTCTTTTCCTGAAGAGTCAGATTAAGTTGATTTATGTAATTATGGGGTTTTTTTAATAAAAAAGTGTCACAAACCACAACTTCAGATTTATTCATCCTTTACTGTATCCGAGCAGCTTTGGTTCCAGGAGGAATTCCTGCAGAACTTGGTGGGTTTGTGTGGTTTCCACCCAGGGCCAAGCAAAATGAGTTGCTTTGCAAGACTATTAACAGATTTAGGAGGTCATTTTAAATCAAACTCATAGCGAGAGTTGAAGCGGCAAACCCATACAACCCCTCAAAGATTTTCAGGAATGCATCTGAAGTTTTCTAAGTGCTGCAGCTTTATTTTCTTTTCCATTCGAAATAAAACACTTCTAAGAGCACAGCAGCCTTTGATTCTGTGCTGAGATCTGATGCTGAAGAACAGATGAAAATACCATTTCCTTATAACACTCCCGAGTCTTCAGCTAAACCAAAAAGACACAACTTAACCTCCTTGACTAAAAATACTGCACCAATCTTAAAAGAACAAGACAAAGAATATGGAAATTTGTTCTTTCTTCCCAATTTAACTTCTCTCCATTCACTTCCCCCTGTTTATCCCTCTGTTTTTCTACCTCACATCAGCAGCTGAAAGAGGGAAAAACAAAAACAAAAACCCTAAAGTAAACCATCCAAAAGGGATGCAAAATAATTCCTATGAGGAAAAATGCCTTGAAACACCTTTAAACCAGCAGTAGGGTGAGGAAAAGATTAAACCCTGAAAAGAAATCCAGCATGGAAGGAAATAATGACAACTTGACAGCACCATGCCCATCTAACAGCTGAAGCCAAGAGGCTGGTCCAGCTCTCCAGCCCTCTTTCATGCATTTTGTTCTTCCCTCTCCATCTGCGCTTTCACTCGTTCATCTGATCCCATAGTGAGCTGGAACAGGGAGCAAAACACACAGAGAAAACCTTCACGTTCACCAAACTGAGCTTTCTGCCCAGTTGGCTCTCAAGTGCCAGCACTGGCACGCAGGACGGGGCCGAGAAGCAGAACCACACCTTGCAGCAGCAGCAGCGGTTACGGTCGCAGGAGCTCAGCTCCACTGGCAAAGTGCACCCTGAGAAACAGCCTGTGTCACTCAAAACCGGCCTCAAAGTGCCATGCTGGAGGTCTCCAAGATTGATCTTTTTTTCCAGTACAGTAACAACAGTGATGTTGATGATGGGTACAGAGCCAGGAAAGAAAAACTGAAGGAGAAAAATGTAGGTAAGAGATCTAGGCTCCATCTAAGTCCCTGGAGAAGGTGCAAAAGGGAAGGGAAAAAAAAACAGATGAAAGAAAGTTTCGGCTTCTTGCTTGAGCTGCTCCAAAACATTTCTAAGAGCCACTGCAGACCACTCTGAGCTGGTGAACACCAACAGGGACCTCAGGTACAGTTCATACAACAGTTTAAGTTTACGCAGCACTTTGGGTTTCCTCATGATCAAAGGTGGCCTCCAGCCAGCTTGCAATGGTTTTTAATGATTTTTTGCTGTTGTTGTGGGTTTTTTTGGTGCAAGATGTTAAAAACACGGTCAGTCTTTCTTTGTTCTCTTTTCTTTCATAAAAAGAGAGTGGAGGAAAAAAAAAAGTGCATGCTATATTTTAAAGTAAATAGGTCCTTCTGGTGTGAGGGGATCCCTGAAAATATCAACTAATTAAAAGTTTTCAAGCAATGTATAATTGAGGACAAGTCTCTAAGATTTGGTTTTTTGGCACCAGAGAAACACACAACTCCACGTACTCTTGAGCCGTTTCTGTTTAGGGGCCCAAAGGGCTCATTGTTCAACAATTTTGGAACACCCAGTACGAGCAAGGTGACAACAGACAGTTGCTAAATTAGGTCTGCTCCCAGGCAGTAACTTTGAAGGCTGATCCAAAATGCTTTGGTTTGTCTTGTTAAGATCAGTTGACCCACTCCACAATTCAACATCCTTAGCTCCATCCTCTGATTTCTACAGCCACTCATTTTATTGGCAGACAAAACTGCAAACCTCAGTTCAAAATTTATGTCACAACTCCCAACTGTAAAATCATTGAGAAAATAATGAATTTCTGAAAGTTTAGCGTTTTCTAACACCGGGAAAAAACCAACCACACTCCAGCACAGCATGCATCAGGGCTTTCACTGTCTTCACTTCTGAGAATGGTACTCAACGCATCATAGGGAGTGGGAAAGTTTCGTAAGGTTTTGTATGAAATCCTAAGACTTGGATCTTCTTCAAAAGCAGATGAAGAAAAAAAGGAATTGCCCCATGCTGGTGCCAGCAGAGGTCATCAGAAGAGCTGAAAGGTTTAAGTCTTCCACTGCCATCAGCCCCCACTCCCAGCAGATGCCTGCCACTTGCATGGAGACACAGGGTGCAGAACCCTGGCACATCCCAAAGCCAGAGGGGAACATGACAGACACCCCTGGCAGTGGCCTTGACAAACACCTGCTCTCCACAAAGGGCAGCTGAAGAACAGAAAGAAAGGGTTTCCTGCTGGGCTCTGGAGGAGGACACAGCTTAGCCAGCAGAGATTCTTTTGTCCATTTCTCCCCACCCACCTAACAACTACAATCACTTCTGCCCTGTCCTTCAGCTTGGCCTCCCAACAACCCATGTCCTTCCAGGAGATGTGCCTGCAGGGAAAGTCCTGCCTCAAGGGAGGCTCTTGCTGCTCAGCATGGGTCCAACCCTTGGGGATGCTGAACGCCAGCAAACAAGTGCTAACCACAGCTATTTTTCAAAGGCTTCTAGCATGGCCACTCTGAGGAGCCTGCCATGAGAACAGACAAGGGTACATCCCAATCCAAAGTCACCTTTCTGCACTAATGTGGTTGTAATTTCTCCTGGCCCTGTTATCAGGAGTGACTGATCTGGTGCGTATCATCTTCCTCATCAGGGAGATCTCTGACTTGGAAGATTTCAGCCCAAACAGTTTAAAATTTGATAAAGGCAAAAGAAATTGCATTTGTTAGTGTGATCTTAATCCTAAATTATCTTAACACAGCATCACAAATAACTTCAGGTATTAAAAATTATATAGTTTACCTGCCATCAAGCAACTAGGTACTGTGAAATAACAACACTATTCTAACACATATTTTGCTGGCCTACACATAATGCTCAGTTTTCCAACACACAGAAGAATTCAGGCCAGCCAAGCTTAGCACACACACACCTTCCCAAGGAAACCACCAAAACCTGCTGTTCTGTGCCACGCTGCAGTTACTCATAAGAAATGCCATATAAAGCATGTGGTGACTGCCCCAGGCACTTGAAAGAAGGAAACAACCCAACAGTGCTGTAAGAACCCAAAGAGAAATACACCCTAGAGCTCCAGGGTAAAGCAGGTCAAAGATAAATATTGTTAAATATCAAAAAAACCCCTGTTCCACAGGCAAACGGAGCGTGTCCTGCTGTTACGTGTGATTAGTGAGCACAAGAGGAGGAAAGCAAAAGAAAAAACTCAACAAACAAACTCGGTGTCTGTGATTAGATCAAGAAGAGCTTACTCACTCTCGAGGCATGCTAAATTTTAACAGGCAGAACCTGAATTCCTGTGGACTTCAGCCTCTAGGGAAGCACCGGTGTGGGTTCTCTGGTGCCTAATAGAAGGGTGAGCTCACGCCTCAGCCACTCTTCATGGAGCAATAACATGGTCTCAGAAACTTGTTTTCTCACAGAGCTCATGGAAAACTTGTTTCTGAGATCTAGATATTGTTATATTTTACTGAAATTAGGTTTGGATTGAAAGAAAGGTTAAAGATCTTCTGGTTCCAACCCCCACAGTCCTAAAGTTACTATGAGGAGAGTTTGCACAAGTAGATCACTTCATGGAGGATGAGAGCTGTTAGCCCTGGAACCATAATGAATTTATAAGCTTTGAAAATTTACAAGGAACACAAAAGAAGTTTTCCAATTAATCATCTCTAGTATAAACCTGCTTTATCTTTGGATTGACAGGCACTGACGCAAGCGTTGCAAATGGTGTGTTGCTTCCCTAGCACCTCCTCAGCACGACACAGCCTCTCCAAGCAATGGAAACTACTTGGACAACATGACACACTAAGATTACTCCTACACCTTGGAGAACCTTCACCTGCTCTCCTTCAGCCTTTACTCCCGTAGTCTGGGAGCCACCGAAGCCCTCCGTGCATGAAACCTAAAAGGCTTTGAGGTGGAAGTCGCTGGGCAAGTACAGACTGGTGTCCTGACCGTGGTGGTGTTCACATTAAGATACAGGTCAGGCTGGTGTCCTGACCATGATGGTCCTCATATTGAGTTAGGGGTCAGGCACTGGAGAAGCAAAGTAGGAAACATTTCTCCCGAGGATCGGTGCCTCAACCAGACGGTAGCGCGGAGCCCCCGTGTCTGAGGAAGGAATTAAACTCTTCCTGCCCTCAGCACACGCTGACTCTACCTGCCAGGGAGAGCCGCCCCCTCCCAAACAACACCACACCTGCAGCTCCCGGGGCACCGAGGGCAGCAGTGAGGCCTCCCCTCGCAGGCACCCAGCCGGCCCAGAGCCGCCCCGCCGCCCTTCCCCGGCCCCACCGCCTTCGCTACAGAAAGTCACGCCCACGCCCCCAGCCTGGGGGACCGGAGCCGGGCCGGGAGGAGGGCGCAGCGCCAGGGGCGCTGCTGAGGCGAAGGGCCGCGGGGGTCGGGCCGAGGCCGGCGTGCAGCGCTCGGGGCAGAGGCCGGTGCGGGCGCGGGGCTCCCCGCAGCGCGGTACCTGCGGGCGGGACGTGGCGGTGGTCGGAGCGGAGCGATGGCCGCCGGGTCTCACCTGGGCGGAAGCGGGAAGCGGGGGGAGGGTGACGAGCGCACCTCACCTGCGGCGCAGGAAGCCGGGGCGGCGCGGCGGGAGAGCCGCCTCCCGGGGGACGGCCGGGCCGCATCCCTCCGGCGGGGGCGGGGGCGGCCCGCGCAGCGCGGCCGGGAGGCCCATGGCGCCGGTGACCCGGGGTCGGGCCGGCTGGAGAAGCACCGCGGCCGGCTTAGCGACCCTTCCTGGCTCGGGGAGGCCGGGCGGTACCGGAGAGCGGGGGAGAGCCCTCAGGTGTTGCGGAGGAAAGCGCACGAGTGACCGGAATAAGCTTGGAGGCTCCGAAAAGGGCAGGGCCCGGCCTTTCCGTGCGGCTGCTGCTGCACAAGCAGGGGACAGAGAGCATGGGAGCGGGACCTGCGGGGTAACGCTCGGGGGCGAGTTTCCCCCCCTCGTTTGGTATGGTCACAGGGACCAGTGGAACCTGTGTGGGGAAATGTGGAGCTTAAAAGCTCAGTCGATCTGCAGGTGATCTGACCTGACAGTGTATTTATAAATCATAGGCCTACATAGTACATGTGTCAACATGGCCACCAAGCTCCCCAGCCAGGCCAAACCGTCTGTGTAGATCACAGAATCCCAGACTGGTTTGGGTGGGAAGGGACCTTTCAAGGCCATGTCATCCAACCCCTCCTGTAGGGAGCAGGGCCATCTGCAACTGGAGCAGGTTGCTCAGAGCCCCGGCCAACCTCCCCTGCAATGGTGCCAGGGATGGGGCAGCCACCACCTCTCTGGGCAGCCTGGGTCAGGCTCTCACCACCCTCAGCATCACAAATTTCTTCCTTAGACCTAGTCTTAATATTCCCTTTTAGGTTAAACCATGACCCCTTGTCCTGTCCCAACAGGCCCTGCTTGAAAGTCTGTCTCCATCTTTCTGACAGGCCCCTTCAAGTCCTGAAAGGCCCCAAGGTCTCCCTAGAGCCTTCTCCCCTCCAAGCTGAAAAGTTTTCCTATTGCTAGTCACAAAATACTGAACAGGCACCTCTTTAGTTGAGGTTAATTGTGGGAACTGCAGGTGCATTCTACCTCTGCATTCTACACCTAGGTCGGCCTGCTTTTGGCTTTTTAAAAAAGATTTGTATGTACACACACATAAAGCAGTCAAATCAAACTCTAAAAATAATTTTTATTCTGCTACACTGTTTCACTAGCTCATTTACAGCAGGTCTTACATAGGATAAAGGTTATAAAAGGTTTGGAAATTCATTTTACCTTGTAACGTGGGATTGATTTCCTCTCATTCTAGAGCCCCGTTTTGTTTTACTAAGCAACAACAGTTGCACTAATGCCAAGAGCATATCATTTCATCCTCCTTTTTTCAAAATTCAGATTCCAAACGCCTAACTTCCCAGCCCTTACTCTCAATTTTAATTAATGTAGCGCTCGTGAGAAGTGACAATTTTCTTGACAGTGATGAACAGCAAGTCATGTATTTATCCATCCGAGAGCTGTGCTGCAGACAAAAGAGCCAAGCACTTTTCTCATCCATGCACCTCCGCCTCGATCTCGGAGGGCCGAGTTCATTACGGAGTGCACTCTGGCCCCGGCCTTTCACTCCCAGTCACTGAAAGGAGTATCAATTTTCATTTGCATACTTCTCTAGACTGCCATTTTAGTTTACAGAAGTCTCCCCCAAAAAGCTGTTAGATGGCAATATTTCACATCACTAAGCTCCCTGTCAGCCAGCCACACATTTCAAATCCACATTTTTACTGATTCTTTTGAGTATCTGGGACTGTGACAAACCTTTCTTTGCTACTGACAGACTCGTACACAACTCACCATTTATTCACCAGAATAATGGCCAGTAAAACCAAAAGTCTTCCAGAAGGGCTGGGTATCGACAGTGTTCTCTTAAATATGATCTTGGAGTTGCTTTCAGCCGTTCTCAGTTCCTAGGTCCCTACTTCTTTTTCAGGGAATGCTTCTGGAACAGACGTAAACTTACAACAGCAGCGCTGCTTTTCATGGGGATGTTTCACCTGAACAGTTTTTCCATAGTTTGGGATTGACAGTGGTTTGTAACTGAAAAGATGATGCCTTCAAAATCGAACACTAGAAAACCGTGAATCAAGGAAGTGAGAAAAGGGAAAAAGGTTGGTGATCGCCACAAAATAACTTTACAAAGAGCAAATTATGAAGATAAAAGCTTGCCTGCTCCAAGCATTTAGTATTAATTGGAAAAAAAAAACCAAGCAAAGAAAAGGCATTTTTTACAATACAATCACAATTTTCTATTAAATAGAATCTAATAATTCCAAACTATTTCTTCAACCTGACTGCTGTGTGTGTCCAAGGCCTGTCCAGCCCACCTGGGCACTGACCCAACCCGGTGGGTTTATCGGTAGGGGCCGGCAGAGCGGCGCGGCCCAGCCCAACCTCTCCTGTGCCTTTTAAAGGTATTTGAAAATAATTCAATTTTGAAAGCTGTGCCCTCACCCGGCCTGGCCGGACCTGGCCTGGCCTGGCCACCCAGCTGCCCGCCGCTCTGTCCAAGGCTCCGAAGCTACTCGCTTCCCCTCAGCGCCAACACTCGGCTGCGGCCTCAGCTCCCCTCCACCGCCACCTGGAGGGCCTCTTAACGCCTTCCCCCGGCCCCACACCGCCCGCGGGCCAAAGCATAAGCGAAGCTCCCCGTGGCCGACATGTCGAGTGAGGGCAGATGGGAACCGTCCCGCCAGGTGCCGGGCGCGGCCATCTTTAGTCAGGGTATGAGCCCGCCGGGGCCGTGCGAGCGCCATCTTGAGTAGGGGCACGCTCTGCCCTCAGCGCTGACCATTAGCTGCCTCGGGAGCCATATTTGCTGAGGTCAAACCAACTCTCCCTCCCCCCCCGCAAACGCAAAACCCCAAACGCGCCCCGTCAACAGCTCACGAACAACCCGCAGGGCCCCCGTTCAGCCCGGCCCAGCTCGCCCCTCCTCTCCCCGCAGGCACGGCGGCCTCTCCCCGCGGCGGGGCCCGCTCCTCCCTGCGGCGCCGCCGGGGCCGGCGAGTCAGCTGACGGCAGCGGTCGTTTCCATCATGGCCGCCCGGCCGGGGCGGTTGCCGGCGGGGCTGGGGAAGCGGAGAGGCGCGGCGGAGGCCCGGATCCTGCTTCTCCTCTGGTTCGCGGGTGCAGCCGTGGAGGGAGCAGCGGCGGCGGGCACGGAACCCCCGCTCAAGTGCGACGAGCTGAGGCTGGGGCAATATCCTGAGCGCGGCCGGGGGCGGGCGGCGGGGGCTCGGTTGCTATGGCGATGGGGCCGGGAGCGGAGGGGCCGGCGGCGCCTTTTCCCAAGCCCGGTTTGCCTGAGGCGAGGCCGCTTGCCCGGCCGCCTCGCGCGGAGAGGAACGGGGAGGGGGAAGGTGTGAGGTACCTGACAGGACGGAGGTGTCCCTCGCATGTCCCCTGAGAAAGCCTCGGGTCAGGAGCCCCGGGAGACTCTCAGCTGGAAGGAGTGGGAGAGGGCACGGCAGTAGCGGCCTAGGGGCACTTTGGGGACGGTAGAGCGTGTGCCTGTGTGCAGGTTCGGGGTGTCTCCCAAAGAGGCTATCCCATGGGACGAGACACCTCTCTCTCCCACCCCTCCACCTTCTTATTTTTTGCAGGACACTGGAGTGAGAGGCGGTGGCTCTGCACAATGTGGAGTCCTCCTCCCCAGTCCAGAGGAGCAGGGCGCAGGTGTCAGAGATTCTAGCGGGGAGGCTCCGTACTCTCCGAAGGCGCCTCAGGCCTTCCCAGAAAATCTTTCTTGATGGTAGCTGACAGTTATTGATGTAGCTGCAGATCAAAAGTGTCAGGAAAGCAAATCTTGGAAAAGTTAACTTCATCTCCTGCTTTACTTGGCTGTGGGAGTTTGGACCTCTGGAAATAAGTTCCTGCTCATTTTTTGTTCTAGTCCAAATTCCTGGCATTTCAAATGTTCATTTTCAGGTGTTTTTTGAATTTTGTATGCTACTGTAGATTTAATCTTCCCAAGCAAATGCCTCAGCTCAAAGGTGCTGCGATGCTGAAATAAGAGAAGACTAGATTAGGCGTGCTACCTTGTTGCCTTCAAATACAGAGGCTGTGACTGATAAATATTGTAGTTCCTTTAGGTAGTGCTGACTGCATCACTAATTAAACGTGGAGCTTATGCGATATATTGGTGTATTAAATTGGATTAGCAGATTTGCTGTATGGTAATGTGCTGTTCCTATTTGGGGGGATGGGGAGGAACTAACATCAAGGTGCATCTTAAATCCTCAGGGTTTAAAGAGGGTGGAATAAATTACTGTTAAACCTGTTGTAGTGTTTGATATGAAAAACATTTTCCTCAATTACCTGAACATATATGTGCGATGAGCCTAAAATAGATAATAGTACACAAGAACCAATGAATTGTACAAATCACACAGCATATGGTAAGGATTTCTAACTTATATGTTGACAGTAACTCCATTTTCCAGGGAAGTGTTCAATTTATGCATTTGTGTATCTGCTCGATGAGCTTTATAAAACAGGGGATTAGTAATATCATTACTATGAAAGCCTAAAACACTTGTGTGGATTGGATGCTTTGCTAAAAATGAATAAATACATTGTCTCTGATTGGTAAATTTGTAAGTGAGGTTTCTGGTAAATCTCTTCAATGTCTGTTATATCCTCTAGGCTCTGTCCTGCGCTACTGTGATTAAAACAAACCATTCCTGTCATACTAATTTTGCATATGCTTATTAGAAGAATTGACATGTGACAGCACAGCCTTCAAAATATTCTACTTTTAATATTTTTTTTTTATTTTAAGGAAATACGGTGCCTTCCATCATCAGGCATTTTTGGTACCATGAGGCTCTGTTTTGAAAACACATTTATTTGGATGTTAAGTACTTTGGAGTTCAACAGAAAAATGCTTAAATTGATCACTTGGTTTATTACATATGTTTAGCTGTTCTGATGTTCTTGGGCAGTGAAATAAACAGTCTGTGTGTTAGCTAATAGCACAACAGTTTCACTTTATGTGCACTCGTTTAAAATACCTGTGTATGCTTGTTGTCGTTCCTGTCTTGCTTTCCATAAATAGTGATTCATTTTCTGCACTGAGGTGCTCAGGGGTAGTGAAAGTTTTCCAAATACTTCAAAAGACTGGGTGAAAGTACCACCCAAAATGGATCCTTTTTGAAGTTACTCGGTCCTTTACGTCATCTTTGACATCACAGCCCTGATTATAAACATCCAGTCAATGAACAGAAGGAATGTTCTGTAGTTCGAGATTAATCACAACTCAAAGTGCTAGTTATACAACTAGTTACCACGTGATTGTATTTAATACACTGAACATTTGAACAGGAGATAAGCTTCAGAGTGGGGAAAGCTGCTAAATTAATTAACATTGTTTTCTGTGTCTGTGTATTTTTTACACATACAGCAGTTTTTAGATTGTCCCCACAGTCCCCTCACTTCCTGTTTCTTTATTGTTTAAGTAATAAAAAGTTAATCTTCTGGATCATGCTTGAAGCACTGCTGTTACTGAACACCTTTCTGGGATCCATCACCCAAACAAACCGGGGTTCAATTCCAAGTAGCCTCATTGAGTAGCAGGTTTGGAATCTTCCTGGCATGGCACTGACAAGAACACTGTGGCCTTTCCTTGATCAGTGTCTTTTACCTGCTCTGGGTTTCTTCTAAGTAAAAGCAAGTGCTGCTTTCTTTGCTTTTTCTTTTTTTTTTTTTTTTTTTTTTTTTTTTTTTTACAAGAAAATGTATTTTTTCTAGTAATTGTCTTAGACTAGACACATTGACAGCAGCATTCATGTAGGACTTCACAGCAGTGAAGTCCAGGCATAACTCTAATTAATTTGGTTTTTATCCCTATGCAATATGGATAGAAATTTAAAACCAACAACAACAAAAAACCCCAAATCCTAGTCCTCTTGCCTGTGTGTATTATTGGAAAATCTGGAAATAAATGGTGAACCTGGCTGGTGGGTTTGTTGTTGGCATTAACCAACAGGACTCACAAGTACTAAAACCTGATAGAAAGTAGATAAAGGACTGGGATTCTTCCCTTTAAAAGAACAAACTTCAACTTTGGAGAGCGACTAAAATACTGGTAATATGTTACAAACTTTCAGCAGATGTCACTTTCTGCAGTTGCTTTGCTTCTTCTAAGAGTTAAGCCTTAGCTTAGAATAATTTGGGTTGAAAGAGACCTCAGGAAGTCCTATAGTCCAGCCTCCTGCTCAAAGCAGCATTGGCACTGAATTCAGACCAGGTTGCTCAGGGCTTCATGCAGTCAGATCCTGAAAACCTCCAAGGATGCTGATGGCACTACCTCTCTGGTCAACTTGTTCCGATGTTTGGCTGTTCTCGTGGTGGAAATGTTTTCTGTATGTCGGGTTTCGATTTCCCATTGACTCCTATTTGAGCATTAGGGCAGCAATTAGGTTTGTATATTTTGCTTATTATGTAGCAAAGAAAAAATACAAGTTAATCATAGGACTGGCTTCAAAAGAGCTGTTTTTTTAAGAAAGTAATATATGTGTGTCTGCTGTGCTTTGTATCAAGATTTGCACTGTAAAACTTCATTTGTTTATTTATTCCACTTGTGTCTTGTCAGAAAAGCTCAACAATACCCAGTTGGTTACTACTTATTTTCAAATCATTTTTTGTCCTCAGTTCAGTGTCTTCCAGCACCAAATATTACTTGCAAAGATCACCTTGGCATAGAAAAAGTCTTTTCGGGACAGGAAGTTGGATTTTACAAGCCTATCGCATGTCGCAATGTGTAAGTAGACTCTTGGGTTTTGTAATGGTTTATCTTTGTTTCCACTCTGACATTTCTCTAATAGTATGATGTGTTGAGAGAAGGAAAAGGAGAAGGTAGAACCACACACGTTGGCCAGTACGTAACGCTTTAATAAAGGCTGTTAAGTAGCACATGAGTGTTTATAAGTAAACCTGTGTCTACCATGGACACTTTTTTCCTTTGTTTAGTTACGTTTGTGTCATTGCTTTACCTTAGAATTTTACCTTTGCTTTATTTAGTACTTTACCCTGGCAAAATTTTTCCCCAAATGCTAAGGCTACGTTTCACATATGCTTAAAATCTGCACAGCTGCTGCAAGGAGCCATTTGGGGACACCTCTCCATCCCTTCCCCTGACATACCCAGCGTATACTGAGGCAAGGAGCTGATCTGGGTGTGAACTAGCTTGGATCAGTTCCCCAGTTTGAGTCACAGTACAGTTGCTTCAAGTGCTTGTGCCAGCGCAAGGATGAGGGCAACTCAAGGATAAGAGAGAGTGGAGGAAGGAAGGCTGGGCTGGGTTGCCTTGTTCAGTGGCAGCACTGGTTCATGCTCACACAAGTTGTAGTATGGGGGGGGAGGTTTAAGTCTCTATTTCAAAAAAAATATCTCTTTTAGGGGAACCGTTCTCTGTTGAAACAACCTTTGTATTTAAGCAAATCCTCTGTCTTTTAAAAGCCTGTTTCCGAAGTGTGAAAATGATGGACCTAGTTTTTCTAAAGCACATTGTGAGCAGCCAGCGGAGAGCTCTGGGTACCAAGAAATGTTCCAACTGGCCAATGCTAATGATCAGTGAACACCTGTCAGTACCATTTGTTTCTCCTTTTTGTGGGATTCACGCAGGCACCTTTTTCTTTTGTCCTACTGGAATCTTTGGAAATTAAAACTCCAGTATTCACTGGGTATTCCTTATGACACTAGTAGGCAAATAACTGGTGTGATACTTAGTGCTCAATAATTTGCCTAACTCAGAAGTACAGCTCTGCCTCTTGGTTTCATAAATATTTTCTCTGTATTTAGTCTTCCCAACAGTCAAAGCTCAGCAAATTGAAGAAAACATATGATTACGTCTAATCAAATTTAAATGCTCGCAAACTAGACTTCAGTCACATTTTTGTCCAGAAACAATTGTGTTTCAGTCCCATCTGTGATAGGGACTGAGAATAAGATGAGCTATACTAGTTTAATAAGATTGCTTTCGCTTTGGAGTAGACAGTAATTCTTACATTTGGAGGTTTTTGTATATTTTTGGTTTGATATATTTTATAGAAACATTTTTTAAATGTAGTTTTTCTTCTATTAATTAAAAAAAAGAAACTATGTAGCTAGAAAAATGTAATCCTTCTCGTGACGTCCGTTGCTTGATGGTGATTATTATTTATGATTAAATAATCAATGATTATACGACCAAAAGAACTGGCTGTAGCTTTTCCAGTCTCGTGACTGCCAGTATGGCAGAAGGGGAAGAGGACCCTTTGTGGGCTTGCTGAAAACTCCAGTAAAATATAACCACGAATGTAGAAAGGGTTCTGCAAGCCTGCCCTTGAGAAAGCCCCACAGCCAATTAAAATGGCAGCAAGATTAATGTTAATGTCCTTCATACGTACACTTGTTTAAAAAGTGGTCTAATCACTGTTCACTATATGAGCCTTTTATAAAGTGTTTTGGATATCAGAAACATTATTTTAAGCAGGAATCTCCAGCTTAATATTACAATAGGCCTGCCCTTTCTACTGTTTTTTTGGAGATTCTCCAGCATCTTATCTGAGTTTTGATGGAAACTGTAACTGGCTTCTGGCAGAAATATCTGCACGTCATTTAACCAGAAAATTGGTTTGAGGAGCCACCTTCCCACAGCAGGATTGTCCTAGCATGGGGACAGCAGGTTAATCTCTATCCCTAGCTCTTGGAAGGAACAAAGCAGCAAGTTGTCCTTAGCCAAAAGTGGAATTTAGCAGCAGTCCAGATAACAGTTTTGGAAACCAGTTATTTTAGAGCAAGACCAGGAGATCTTACATGTTTGTATAAGTGGATGTGTTCAAGTTTAGCTGCTCCTTGTATTAGCTCAAGGAAAAGCTTGTAAATGCTAATAAGGTGACCCAGTAAAGAAGTACTGGGAGTCAAGGTTGCTTTAGTTTGGTTTTAATTAATTGGTTTAGAGGTAGTTTTTTGTTTGTTTGTGGGTTTTTTGGTGTGTGTTTGTGGGGTTTTTTTTGTTTGTTTGTTTGGTTGGTTGGTTTGGTTTTCCTTTTCCAAATTCTAGATTTCCCCAGATTGACATTCTGTCAGCTATTTTGCTTAATATGTGCAGGCCCTGATTCTGCAGGCTTGACATGTCCATTGTCCAAGTACTGCTGTTCCAGGCAAGGAGTCCATAAGCCATTAGCCTGTGAAGTTCATGAAGTTGTGTGGACAGTTCTTTGATCAGTCCTAAGAGACCCCAAGTGAGCACAAAAACCTCTGTGACCTACAGCAGAGACCTGTATCAACTGGTGTGGAAGAGCTGGAAGAAAAGGTGTTTAACATGGCAGCTGGAAGAAAAAAAATAAAGATTGGATGACGCTGAGAAGCAAGAAAAGATATCAAAGAGGGACTGAAAAGAAATTGCATCTTCTACCCAGCTGTAGAAATCCCTTTAGATGCCTGGGATGTGTTATTTGCATACTCAGTGGTTTAGTCCTCAGCACATATTTTTATCTGAAAGAGGGAGTAAGGCAAAGGGAATGAAGAGTGGATGCAGTCTTGTTACAGTATTCGCATCCTTCCAATTCATACTAGATTTCTTCTGCCCATCAGTTTGATCTTGACTAGGTTGCAGACTGTTCTGCTTTTCAAAGCATCTCAGCGCAAAGGCAAGTGGTCAGTTGATTACTGATTTTGATCAGAAACATCTCAAATTAAACTGTGTCCCCACCTTTTTGTAAGAGCTCTTTTTATGCTTTAGTGTCCTTGGAGGGTTGTTGACACGTTGGAGTTGATGAACAATTTCCAGCAGTTTACCTCAACTTTGAAATAAACCCATTAGTGTTCTTTACAGTGGAAACAAGACAGTTCTAAAGATGATAATTTATATTACATTAGGTTCCAGGAATGCCCAGTATGTTCTGTGTTGCTAAGTAACAAATATTGAGGTAGGAGTCACAATTTAATCACCTAATGTTACCATGAAGTTTTAAGGTCAGTAAATCTAGATAATAAGCAAAAAGGTAGATCTTTATTTGGCATTGAAAGTGCTTAATAAAGGTGCTTGGACCATTCTCGGCTACTGTCTTTGTGAAACTCTTATGTTTTATTCAACTGTCAACCAAGAGTTTCATTTGGGCTTATTAAAAAATTGCTGGCACATAGTAGCGCACGTATCAAAACAGTGAATTATTGAATATTTTTAAGGTTCTAATTCCATTTGGGTTTGCTTTTTCTTTGCAGAGGCTAGCTGCCTGCCAACGCAGCAAAGGCTGCAGCAAGCTCCAGTATCAATAGTTGTACCTTTCCAGCTCGCTTATTAGTGTGAAGTTCACATCAGCAGTGACTGAAAGCTACAGGTGCTTGGGTGGCCACATCGCTCCAGCTGTTGTGGCAGGACTGGTGCCAATTACTATAAATCTCCAGAAGTCTGTTGTATCTCATACGAGTAACCATGGGATGCTTCACTTCCGAGTACCCCTGTACATCTTTGTATTGTCACCAGTTCTCTTCATTTGCGAGTTTGTGCCATTTACTACCTTTAGAGTGTAGTAAATGGATACATGACTTATCCTTTTTGTTGAATCCTTCCTGCAGCTTCTTCAAGCAGTGGCCATGGTTCATTTCTCCTTCAGATCTCATTGCAATTACTGTCACTGCTGACATCTCACCTGTCTATCCTGTTCCTCTCGATTTGGCTGCGTGTGAGACTAATGCCTATGGACAGTATGCACCCCCCTCTTAGCTTTCTAGGGTCGTCTCAGCAGGGCTGAACTGTTAGGAAGTACTCTGTGAAATTGGGAATGTATCAGCAACTGAATTATGTCTTGACAAGAAATCATGATTTGGTTTCAGAATAATCTGTATTCTGCAAGAGTATACTTGAGTTGCCACAGCTGAGGTTGCTTTATGGAGGATGCCTACCCAGTTTGAAAGCTTAACATTATCAATTCTGTGACTGTTAATTGAAGATAAATAACAAGTCTGTTGGGTTTGTTGGTTTTTTGTTGTTTGGTTGGTTGTTTTTGTGTTTTTTTTTTTCAAATTGAAACAGCAGGCAAATGAGTCACATTCTCAAAAGTATGAGTGAATATATTTTTGCAGTCATTGTCTGCATTACTTGTTTCTTTTGGCAGAAATGGATACTCCTACAAAGTGGCAGTGGCACTGTCCTTATTTCTTGGATGGTTGGGAGCAGACAGATTTTATCTAGGGTATCCTGCCTTGGGTAAGTTTATTTCTTTTTTTTTTTCTTTGAGGTGAAGCTTATTGTTATGACTGAGTTGTATGTGTATACTTATATTTTGAGTAATGAAGGCTGACAGTCATAGATTTAATATTTACAAGCAGAATCCTTCCTTTATTGTCAAGTAAGATAAAATCCTGCATTATCCTCAGCCTGCTATACTGTTGGGATGAGTGGTGACAAATGGATATATCGTTGTCCAACAGATAAAATCCTAATAAGCAAACCTGATTATTGCTATTCACAGGTTTCATTTACGCTTGCTTTGCATTGATGTTTCCCACAGCATTCTTTGTGAGGCACTGAAACAAACTCACGTGCCAGCTACTTAAAATGTTTGTTTTTACCAGGAAAATAGCAGGTAAACTTTACAGTTACTTTAGAGTTAGTGTTTTTAGGACCAGATTCCCAGAGAGATGGTGCCACTGGCTTTTAAAGAATGGAAATACCTTAGTGTGTTGGAATTATTTTCACTGGCTTTGTTTCTGAGCTGGACAAATGGAGTAAATTTAAGTCTGGATAGCATGGAGCAGTGAATTGGAAAAAGCGATGCATGCTACTGCCACTTCAGCTAGGAATTTTGAGTTTCTGCCCATTAAGTGCAAACCCTTGTTTTTTTAATAACATTATCTGTCCTTCTCGAGACTCCCATGTTAACATCTCAGTCTTTTTTACCCCGAGATTCTTTAATTAACACTTACTTTATCCATCTGTTTCACAAAAAGATATCTTTTTGGGAGCGGTCAAGCAGGTGCACCCTTTTGTTATACCATTGGATTTGGAATAATAATTTACAGTAATTATCTTGTAATCTATTGTAGTAATACAGATGCATAAATCCTCCATTCCCATATAGAAGTTCTTCTTATGCTTGTTAACGCAAGTGGAATATCCTGTAGCCAGTAACCAAAGTTAAAAGACTTAAACTCTTCCAACGTCAAGTTTTTAAGCTTTTGAAAGGTGACAAAGACAAAAGCAAATAGGTAAGAGTGGAAAAGAAAAAAAAAAAAACAAAAAACAAACAAAAAAAAAAACAAAAAACAAAAAAAAAAAAAAACCAAAAAAAAAAAAAAAAAAAACAAAAAACCCCCAATACACTGGATTCCTTGATAGGGGTAGATTGGGGATATTTTAGGTCATCCATGCCTTGGCAAAAAGTGGTTAAGAAGGGTTAATAGCGTCACAATATTTTGTGCAAGCATAATGAAGACTGTAAATGCTCCTTGGTTTATTTTTTCCCTTCTCTTTTGCTTAAAGAGTGCACAAATACAAACAAGCTATTGAATGTGAAGAAATCGGGAAGGCAACCTCCTCTCCCACACACTGTGAACTAAACCATAAGTTATGACTGTGTAAGAGCACTATTTTTTCCCTCCATGATTTAGAGCAGTTTATTTTCTCAGTGTGATCTGCTTGTGGGGAGGGAAGTGAAGAGGGGGGGAAAGAAAAAAAATCAAGTTTACCCTGCACTTCAGAAATACATACCAGGTTCAGAAACCATTTTTCTGCATCCAGTAATGTAACGGAGCGGCCAGTTCCTCAAGTAAACTGGAGCTGCTGCTAGTACCAGTAAGAGGACTGCTGGGTTCCTAGAATGCCAACTGGCAGTGAGGTTCAGGACTAGAGCTTGCGAGGAGATAAGGAGCATCAGAAATAAATATCTTCAGTGGTGACTGCACTCGATGCAGGTAGTAACTAAGTAAATTGTTCACCAGAGTTTGACACCATTTAATCGTCTTAACTGTTGTTTCCTAAGGCTGGTGTTTCTTTAGCTGGCTGTTTCCCTTACGGTTCGTTACACTGCTGCCAGTACTGATACCCAGCCTGGTTGTGTCTGGCTGCTGCAAGTCTCGTGCCTCAGCCATGGGGAACATGTTGTTTTAAACAACAATATACGTGGAGGATTTTTTTCACATTTAAGTGGCACCACTTTAGTTGTAATAGTCACATAGGCTTTTCTTCTAAGCAGCTGAAAGACCATCCTGGTACTACTCTTTCATCTTCTTGGTCGTTAGGTATTTTTTCCTGTTCTCTTTGACCACTGTTGTTCTGTGAAGAGATTATAAACTGTCTCCCTGGAGTTTATAAGTCAGGCTAGTTTCATCTTGTCAGCTATGGGAACTACACCCAGACAGTGGGATGCTCTTCCTGCGGTGTGCGTGCAGTTATTCCCCAACTCTCCTCTGTAGGCAGCCCCATAAACAGGGCACAGGGCAGAGGAGATGGCATGTGGGCCAGATCGCTGCTTCTGAGGGAGAGGGAGTGCAAAGGAGGAGGGGGAGGTCAGGAGAACCTGGGGTGTTGGACCAGTGGGCTCGTTCTTTGGAAGGCAGCTGCAAGGTTTTCCTAGCAGGAATTGAGCAGCACAGCTCCTAGCTGGGGGACGAGGTGCTCTGGGGTAACACACTGGCTGTTGTTAACCAGCCTGCTTCTCTCTTGCCTCAGGAGTCTGCTGGCCCCTGTAAGCACAGTCAGAATATGGTTTTTAGCAGGGAACTGTGTTTTCCCTGTACAGCAGAGCCTACAGCTGACTTAATGCAACAGATTTGCTCTTCCTACTGTCTGTGCCTGGGTGAAGAGACAAATGTCTTCTCAAGGAGTATCTCATTCTCAAAATAACCTAGCTCAGCTGAAGTATTGCAATGTATAGTACTCATTATATTATATGCATTACATTAATTGTATTAATTGTACAACAAACGACTGATAGTAAAAAAAAAAAAAATAAAATCTAAATTTTAAGATAGCCTCCTTCTTCTGAAGGCATTTTCCAAATGAAGTCTGCCTTGCACAGCAATGAAACATTTATCTGTTAGTTGCTATTCCCATATAGTTTCTATTAATCTTTCATTTATTCATACAGAAGTAACATTTTTGAATACCAGTTAAGAAGGAATGTTTATATATATGTATTTTTTTTATACCTATTCAAAATAAATTCCTATTTCAGCAAAAATGTAAAAATGATACAAAGGATTGTTCTCCCAAGTAGTGTGTTCTGAAAATCAAATCAGTATGTGCTGCAACTCATGAGCTGGTAGAAAGTCTCTTTCTATTCATAAGTAAATTTTGCAGCTCAAGTGGGGACTTTTTCTGTCCGTGCCTCAATCAAAGACAGGAAAATTTCCAGTAACTTGGTTATCAGCTTTTGCCTTTCCTTCTTTAAGAATATTTATCTATTTAAAAAAAAAGATGTCCAAAAACTTTAAAGTGTGTTCAAAATGTTGAAATATGAATATGTGGTTTGTTTTTTTCTCCTGATAATTAAAGATCTTTAGCTTTAGGTCCATTTCTAGATATATACATATATTTTGCAGGATGGGGAGAAAGTTGGCCTGTGACTGCCACCAGAAAATCTATGAACTTCATAGTGACTGGTTTAAAGCTACAGTTAAATTTTATTTTCCTTTTTTAGGTTTGTTAAAGTTCTGCACTGTAGGATTTTGTGGAATTGGTAGCCTAATTGATTTCATTCTTATTTCAATGCAGGTAAGTCAGGACTTTCAAAACAAGAAACAAATCTGTGTTTGTTAAAGCTTTGATTTGCTGATTCTTTGTTAGCATTTTAGCTATGGATTGAAAAATAAAGGCATTTATTTTAGCTCCATTTATAGATTGATGTTGTAGAATATGAGTACAAAATAGCAATATATTTGCTGCTTGAGTTCAAAATTAAATTAGCTATCTATAAATAACCCATAACGAATAGCTTGGAAGCTCTGGCATCATAAATGTGCTTTGTCAGAACCCGTGAGCTCTTTACATGACACAGTGCTGGACTTTGCATGAGATGTCCTGTTGTTCCCATAATCCTAAAGTTCTGCATTTCCATGTGCTTTATACTGATGGAGCCCATCATCCGGGGTGTCTGTGCGCTGTGCAGGAGAGAAGACTGGGTTTTTTTCCTGCCTCTCCTCCGAATACCTGAGAGCTGTGACTGTAGGATTCATGGTGGTTAAATCCCCAGCTGGGGTGACATCTTGTGACATCATGAAATTGCCAGATTGTCTCATTGTGCATCCGTTTAGCGTGAATTTCAAATTGCCCGTGAACTTAAAATGCCTTGCAGTTATAGAAATTGTTTGTATGAGTTTATATAAAAAAAATATTTTTAAAGTATACATCTTTGCATATATGGCTTTTAAAGTATACACATTCCCAAATTCCTTTCTGTGCTATCGCAGTGATCTCTCCTCAGATCACTTACAGACATAGTTGAGAGTATCTTTCATCTCTCCTTATTCATCTCCCTGGTGACCCCATATCAGTTCAGCATTTGCAGAACAAAAAAGCCACAATCTCCTCCCATCCCCTCCTCTCCATTCCTTACCTGTGCAGTATTTCAAAGATACTTGTCATCAGCCTAATTCTCTCCTGCCTACCCTCCTTTGTTTGAGAAAAGTGGTTTGGAGCCCATTCATTTGTTAGCCTGATTTTGTGACTCAAATCCTCAACGGCTTAACATAGTACCAGTGCCTGGCTGTGTAATTTGGTTGATTAGAAGCCCTAGGGAAATGTTCCTTCTGAGACTGCGCTCGCTAAAATAGTTAAACTACAGCATAACTTCAAAATAAATCTAGTTTCTGTTTGACTAATTAAGCATGACTAATTTTATGATGGGAAAATTAGCAGTAATTGAGACATTAGCACAAAGTATATATTTCACTTCATATTGAAAAGTCTTGGTTCTTTTTCTCTTGCAGATCGTTGGACCTTCCGACGGCTCCAGTTACATTATAGATTACTATGGAGCGAGGCTTACACGGCTCACTATTACCAACGCAACGTTCAGGAAAATGCAGACCTACCCTTAACCCTGGCAGTAAGTGTCACAAATGCGTAGGTGCATTTTATTTTTACAGGTGGATCCCTTCGTCCACTGCACTCGCTGATGACTTTTTAATTGCGTTTCATCAGAACCGAGTATTAAATGTACAATGAACAAAGATGATAAAATATGAAAATTCCTCAAGTGAATGAGTTTATCTCAAAGGCACCAAGTTCCTTTGTGACTGCTCTGTTTCTGTGAGCACATCGTTTGTTGCTGAGTTGTACCATTTGTGAAATGTGCAGACTTCTGCAGTTTGCACTGATGTTGTTTTGTGTCTGGAAGTATGATTTCGAGTGTTGCAGAGAGGTGGAGAAAGAGTCGTTCAGAGCAACTATGCTGATCTTTAGCCCATTGAAATTGATGAGAGTTTTAGCTTGGATGGGCCAGGGTTACACTTGGGATCTGTTTTCCTAACTATGTGTGGCAGTTTGGAAATGAACTCAAACATCCCAAACCCCAGAAACTGCCTTTCTTTCTATCCTGTGAGTTAAGATCCAGATGGCCCTACATCTTGTGCTGGTTCATCCTGTGAAATTCTATTGATTGAAACAATTATTTCTTGAAAGCTTAAAGACAAATTTTGGTCAAGTTGCAAAATCTGGTCAGCGCTGATCAACAGTAGAAATAGGGATGCATAAAAAAGAGAACCGTAAAACAAAAAAGTAGGATGGATGTTGGGGTGCCCTGAGGTCAGAATAGGAAATCATTGTTCTGCTTATTTTGTTTATTTTTTTTCCCTCCCTTGCAACCATCCATAGTGAAATACATACCTTCTTTTTCTGAAAAGAAATTGGTGTGTGTTTTACAGCCACAGAAGGTCAAAAAAAGTGACTTCTTTGTACTAATAAAGTCCTTAAAAGGTTCTTATTTTAGATCGGTCGTGTTTCAGTGAAATAAGTTCTGTGTCCTTCAAAGTTGTTTGACCGAAGTCTTTTAGGACAACCAAGACTTTACGTAGACATTCCTTTAAAGAACATATATACACAGAGGCAGAAACCATGTCCACAGAATCCTGCTATTATTTGACCAATTTTAGACATTCCTTTCACCTTCCAATGAAAACTGTCAGTATCCGAGTGAGAAATCCACAGGATTTAAATTTAGTGTAGATTTTTTCAAAAAATTTGGGCTGGTCTTTTGGTTTTCGTATGAAACTTTCAAAATGTTGTTAAACGTGTCCACAAACGGTGTTTGTAAGGGAGCTGCAAAAAACGAGCTTCCCAAATTGAATATTGAACCTGTGATTTTTGGGTTTCAGTCTCTTTTAAACCTACATTGACTGGTGCACAGAAAGCTTTGTAAAGAAATCCTGGGTTTGTTTTTTTTTTTCCCAAATCGGTGTAACCTGACATAGCACATAGTGAGAATAAACCACAAGGAATACTTTGTGCTTAACATTAATTCTTTCCTTCACGCAAGAAAGGCGTAGTTTTGGAATACGTGCTAACGTGCATTTTACTTGTGGGTTCCAAGAGACAAGAACACTCTGTTAGCTTCGTTCACTTGCCTGATAGTTGTTGCATCCCCCTTTTGTCTCTCTTTCACTGAATGCTCTTTGTGCATGTCAGTTTTGTTTCCTGAAATACTTTCAAAAAACAGCAGGAAGCGGGCGGAAAATAAATGTTTGAATCAAATAAAATCTCATGGCTAAGATCATCCTGTGACTTGTCTGCTTTTTGTGTTTTAACCCTGAAGCTGATAATATAGCTATGAAAATAGGAAGATACCATAAACATTATAATAAAAAAAAATAGCCTAGGGGCAACTCACCACACAAGATTTCATTCTAAAATGTTATCTCCATGTGTACCAGTAGCAGAGGACTTGACAATGATTTCAGCAGGCCATCTTGTGCTTTGTTGTCCGTAAAAGAATAGGGGAGCTCTTTTCTGTGAATCAGATGAAAACATGATTAGTTCTGAGGTTCATCAGATAGTTTGTTAATCCCAGAAACCCAGAAGCCGGCCGAGAGGAAAAGTTGTTATCGCACATTACGGTGTTTGTGTAGAAACAGAAGATGAGTGTCAACCAATTCAGAAGATGAGCACTACTGTGGGAACCTTTCATCCTGACGCTCTCTGGTTTGAGATACCGGTGCCTGCTCTTGTCAGGACTGCTCTGCTTTGTCACAGCAATCCGAATGACCAAGCAGAGCAATATTTTGAGCCTTAGCAAGATTCAGTTTCTCTTCCCTTTAGATGGTGTTCTGTTTGTTCCCCTATCTTTACAAACACCTTTCCACTTCTGTGACCCTCTCCTTTAAATTAAAAGGCTTTACAGACAACGTCGCAGATGGCGTAACCTTTGGAACTTGCACTGGATACTGTCAGCATTACATTCTAGATCTCAACACACGTACCTGCATTTCTATACGCTCGTTTAATTGCCTTGCTGAAGTTTAGAGAGGGTTAACAGAGTCAGCAGATAGTGCTGCAGGGCCAGTAGAGAGTTAGTGAGGTCTTTGTTTTCATCTTGTAATTGTCAGATTATGGCATGTTTACCATAAGGGCTGTGAAAAGTGTGATGCAAAGATGTAAAGCTGTCCCACTGTGTTAATAATAAATTGGCTACAGTAATATTTATCAAAATGTCTGTCCTATGATGATTTTCTGTGTTGTCGCCTGTTCCAGCTTTCTCCTGTCAATCAGGATGCCCATCCTAGTGTGTCTCTAGCTCTGATTGCTCTGACTGCACTGGAATAATCTCCTCTCTGGATTGTTTTCCCAAAAACAGTTGCAAAGCAATAAAAATAATTAGACAATGTACCATGACATCCTCCTGCCTCGTGCCCAGATAAAGTGGTATCTGCTGGCCTTGCAGATATTCAGGAATCCTTTTAACATTCCAACAAGACAGAGAAGTATTATTCTGTATCTGTAAAAATAAAGAACATAAAAAGTAAAGGCCAGAGTTTAAAACAAGAATTTGAAGTGCCTAGCCTTTAAAACCTGTATAAAGCTGTTCACCAAAGATGCTGCAGGTCCGTGCCAGGAGTTAAATCCAATTGTTCCCTAAGCACCAGTGCAGTTCAGTCATTATAAAAATGACTCCATAAACCTGTCCTTTTCTTTTTTTCTTTTTTTTTTTTTTTTTTTTTTATTTTTCATTTTATGTTTTTTTTCTTTGTTTTTAAC
>JANHGN010004369.1:9526-19833 GCA_024605025.1 Megaceryle maxima | reverse complement strand
TTATGTAACTGGTCCTTCACCCAGTCTTCATTGACCAGTGGAGAGTCATCCCTCCCCCAGGCTCTCTCCCCTTCAACCTGGAGTGCAGTGAATGATGCCCTATTAATAAGCAAAACTGTTCAGCAATGGTGCAACGGTCCTTCAGATGACAGCCTTTCTCATTACACAGCTTTGGTTTGTGCTTTAGACCATTTTGAATGGAACTCCTGTGAAAAAGCATTAAGTGATCACGTAAGTCTTGTATTTTAACATATGCAATCTCATTTGTCACTTCTTGATTGAGAAGCAGTCTTTTTTTACTGGGCTGAACAGCATTCATTGACTGTGTTTTACAAGAAGGTCTAGTTAGTTGTCCTGGTTCCACAGAGAGATCCCATAACAGATTGTTAATATTTTCATAACAGTGAAAGCTAAGTATTAATCTTGGAAAATTAAAATTACCTTGTAATGCAGCTATAAAAGCTGGTGATGAGAAAAGGCCTGCTAAAATGTTAGAAACTATCATAGTAAATGTATGCCAACAGCAATACTGTCGTGGCTGATGTTTTCCTCCGTTCTTTGGTAGTTCTATGCAATTTGGGGCAGGGATGGGATCTGATCGCCTTAGGAATATGTGTGCACTCTCCACTATCTCATTGGATTGTGACTACTTTTAACCCCAATCTTAGAGGATGTATCAAGGTGTTTCTAAAACTTCAGAGCATTTTCTCTACATTGCTGTGAGGATGTATTTTTTAAGATCCTATTAGATGTCTTAATTAAAGTGTTATTCTTCCTTCTGAACATATTTATGATGAGTTTGACATCTTGCTTCATGTGATTATTTAAGATTTAAAAGGTGGTGTTCAGTCAGGCTTTAAATACTGATGTTGAACAATAGCAAAACAAGTAGTTGTTGAGTTGCATGGTAAGAGACCAGCTGCTCTCCAGAGAATAGCTGTAGATAGGCCAGGTGGTACATTAATTTTTGGGTGTACTATGAAATACATCAATAATTGCCCAATCTGATCTATTTTAGTTGAATGGAAGGTCTGTAATACAGGTTGCTTTCTGCATAAGCTTTGAAGAATAAGATGACAGAATGTGGCTGAGTGCAAGCATCTTTGTGAGATTCCATCTTATGCAGACTGAGATACTAAAATGCTGAGATACTAAATATATTTCCAACTTTATACCTAAAAATATTAAAATGATTTGTACTGATTGATGTAGAATCTCCTTCTCTAGTTGAACAAAGACTTTATGGTATTGGGCTACAGGACTACTCCAGGACCTAAGTGTTGACTTAAACATTTCTAATTGCATGATGGTTTTGGGGGAAGCTGGGTTAGGGTAACCTCATCCTGCTCATGAAACATACTGTTTTTCTATAGAATTATCTGGCAGGATTTAGAGGTTGCCTCTGAAATGTTCTTGCAGATATTTGGCAATGTTCCATTTTAGGAAAGAAAACCTGCTAAGGAATCTGTCATCAGCAATTGAGCTAGAGCAGGTCTCTGGTCCCAAGTTTGACATTAATCCAGAATTTGGAACAATAACATGCATGCGTTTTGACTGCATGCTGTTTTGTTTAATGCCTGATGGTTACCCTAAAAGTCTAAGCTACGATAACTGATCAGTAAAGAGGTGCTGTTTCTAAACCTTAAGTTTGTCTTGTTTTTTTCCAAAAAAGAGTAATTCCAAAAGAAGAATAAAAAGAGGATGACACAAAAGGCCAGAATGATCTCCTAGATATTAATATATTGTTAGAGCAAAACAGTTCTTCTCTTGAAACATAACACTGTTGATAGCAGGTGCTATTTAGTATGATATGCTTTGTTTTCTTTGAGCTTTTATTTAGTATTGGTTTTGTTTATGATTTAATATTTTTTGTTTGCACTGTTTCAATTAATTGCAGTGATTGTCTCAAATACTCATTTATAAAAGGAATGCAAAATGGAGAAATCTTTGTCACTTTTCCTGATGTCTTTTTCACAGAAATTCAATGTCCTCCTTAAGAAAAGGAAATAACGAAAACCGCAAGAGTGTATTTTATACCACTGAAGAGTGGGAGTTGCTGGATCCAACCCCAAAAGACTTGGAGGACTCAATGGCCTTGGAAGAAAAGAGGAAACACCTGGCAGAAGGAAGTAAAGGTAGAAGTGGGAGGAAAAAGGGGAGTGAGTGTATGCCTTACCTTCTTTAGTATAGTGTACTGTGTTATGTCCATCTCCAGGACATAAGTAGAAGCTTATTTGTTCATAAACCACATCTAGAGCTCTGTAAATTCTTTTTAAAGAAATAATTCCCTACAGTGTGTGTGGAGTCCCTGGCCATTCAGATACAACAGAGTAAGTATGAAGCCTTGTTATCCCGTTTCAGGTTCTCTGAGCACGTTACCATCTCTAGTTTTGTCACTTGAGTTGTAAAGTTACATGATGAAGGGAAATGTTCAGGCTTTACTAAGTTGAGTGTCACCCGCTGAAGCAGGATTGTCTTTCAAGTATGTATATATACACACTATATTGGCTTCCCTTTGAAATGAGGAAAAAGTAGGGATGCATAAGCAGTGACAGCTCATCTGTGCATTGTAACTGGTTCTCACATTTGACCAGTGTCTGGAATAACCTTGTGGAGACACTTTTACAGCTCCTTAAAAGCACTTCAGCTGATATCCAATTGATTTAATCGGTTAGAAACCATCCTTCTTTAACAATACTCCCATGGTTATGTAAATGGAGCTGAAACCTGACACTGAATGCCTCTTAAAAGAACAGTGTGCTGTGATAATAGCGACATTTTTGCTCTGATCGCTTCTGAGTGGCTAATTTTTTGAAGCAAAGTTTGCTTTGCCATAGTTTGGGGTACTTTTTATTTTCTGTTATGAATTGTAAAATTCTTTTCGTGTCTTATTCACAAGTATTTATGAGCTGAATCTTCTATCTGGGAGGGGAGAAGACTTTGAGCTATATACTTTTCCCACCAAAGTAAGTGACTTGGAAAATGAGGCTTGTTTAACCCTGTTGTACTGGGCTGTTTAAATACTGCGTAGTCTAATTTTAATGAGCATATTTTTAAAAGGAAATCTGAATGCTTTGAAAAGCCTTTTTACTAAGTGAACTGAACTAGATGAAATTGTTTTATGCAGGACTGACTAGTTCAGCCTTTCCATTTGATTTTGGCCGCATTCCACACAAAACGAGGCGCCCCTTAAAAGACATGATTGGATCAAGCAAAAACCGGAACAGCAATGACTCTTCACCAACTGAGTGGTGTTCTGGTAATGGCAACAAACTAGTCTCTGAACTGCAACTGAAGTATCAAAGCCAGCAAGAAGAGTTGGAAAAGCTAAAAAAAGATCTTTTGAGCCAAAAGGTAATTAATTAAGCCTTCAGGCAAAGTGCATGAAAGCAAAGGGATCTGGCAGGTGGTTGTGAGTTTATCCTTTACAGCTATCTAACTGCATTAAGAACTGGTTGGTTGATAGAAAATAATGGTGCTAAATGACCCTTGTTTACAAAAAGTCTTGAAACAAGGAGGACCAAGCTTTATATCTGATGAAGATTAAGTCCCTGAACAAAACTTCGATTTGCACAGTGTTCATTAACTTGGTTTGTATATCTTATTCTCTGAAGTTAGCTGTCTCGGTGTCTGCCATGATCATGGAAGATAATCACAGCTTCTTTTGCCAATGGTACCTGTAATTACTTAAACAAAAAGCAAACAAAAACCCAAAAAAACCAAACCCAAAAAAACCAAACCCAAACAACTAACTGCAGCATCACAGTTTTGTATATGATAAACATAACCATAAATTGTGTATGTAGTACTGCTCTCATATAGTGTTGTTATGCCCTCATAACTCAGAATTATTCAATACTTTGGTTTTATCTAAAATAATTTCAACTCATTGTAAGAAGAAATATTTTTTTTAGGTGTTACATGGAGCTGCTATTTTTACTATTCATATTTTCTGTTGTGTGAGCTGATCAAAGGGAAACTAAAGGAGGAATGGATGAGCCCCATATTTACACCTATTTTAGCTTTTATCTCTCCTAGGGATACATTTGTGCTTCTGAGACAGCTTTTGTGAGAAATCTCACTGATCTAGTGCAACATTGTGTTCACAGCTGCTTCTGTTCTCCTAAGAAGAGTAATAAGAATGGTGTCCTAGGTAGCTAGAGATACACTCCCTGGGCTAGATTTAGAGCTATGATCAGTGGCAGCAACACACAAGTAGGATGTTTTCCTGACAACCTGGGTAGCTAGACAGACTTTTTTTTTTTTTTTTTAATGTTGTAGTTTATTCTTTTTAGAGAGTTGACAGGAATCGATAACCTGTTCTGTAATTTTTCCCTCTTCCATTCTGTAGTATTCACCTGTTATTTTTTTGGGCTTAAGCCCTCTTTTTTTCATTTTCTTACAACAGGACCTCTTAGATGTTAACTTCTTTAGCTTCCAGGTAACTGCTGGGCCACAGCTCTCAGTCAGCTACTCTTCCCAAGCCTTTTGTAACCTTTCTAGGCAGGATCCTTAGCTCAGAAAAAGATACTTAAGCCATCTGTGTATTCCAGTCATTTTAAGGGGTTAGCCTGCTACAAACTACACCATGTAGATGTTTTCTTTTTTCCTTAAATCACCACTGTGAAGCCTTTTATAAGGGAATGATTCAGATGCAAAACCCGTTCGAAAGCTTTCTTTTACTTGATGTTAGATTTCTAAGTTATAAAACTTAGAAACTTAATTTTTAATTTTTATTTTACTTTTTTTAAAAATTTTTAATTCTCAGGAACTTGTGCGACTTCTACAGCAAACAGTCAGATCTTCCCAATATGACAAATATTTTGCAAGCCGTCTTTGTGAGGGGGTTCCCAAAGAAAAATTAGAGCTGTTGCACCAAAAAGATGACCAGATTTTGGGGCTCAACAACCAGCTTGAAAAGTTAAATCTGGAAAAAGATAGTCTCCAGCAGGAAGTAAAGAACCTGAAATGTAAAGTTGGAGAGCTCAATGAGCAGCTGGGTATGTTGATGGAAACTATTCAAGCTAAAGATGAAGTGATCATGAAACTCTCTCGTCAACTCAGTGAATGTGAGGACAATACCTCCTCTCAAGGTGGAGCAGTAAATACTTCCATGGCTACCTGTACTAATAAGGAACTACAGGAACTGGACAGACTAAAAGTAAGAGCTATGTCTCTATCTTAATGGATAGGGGAATCTCTACTCCCTATAAAAACTACTCTCTAGTCTGATATACTGTTTGAGGAGATCACTACAGCAGTTCTCCAAGATACTCATGAACCAAGGTTTTCTGGGCTTGGAATCTACATGAACTGTTACGTGGCAATCTAAATGGGACTTCTATACTTGGAGCTAGTCTGTACATCTATAGTACAGTGCCCTATACTTTGAGTAATTTTATCATTGGCGTGGAGGAGTGATGTGAGATCTAATCAAAGAAACAGTAAGGGTAAGAAGAAAATCTAAGCATGGAGGGAAAAAAAATAGAAAGCTTGCTTTCAAAAAAAGGAAAAAATGTATTAAAAAAATAAGTATCATCAATGCCTTGCCTCAGTGAATGTGTCAGAAGTTCTTAATGCTTTAAATATGCTTTCTTGCCTTTGGATAAATGTTGTATTCCAAATTGTTTAACATTCCAAGGGATTTGGAATGCAAGTAAGTAATTGAAAATACTGATAAATGTTTGTAAGTTTCTTTCCTGTATCTGAGGCTGGGAAGCTTTAGAAAATAAAACTGAAACTAAAAATCAATGTTCTTGGCAGAAAGCAGACCAAAGCTTGTAGATGCTGTGGTGTGTGGGAGTATTGTAATAGTTGGGAGGGTACCAACATTACCTCATACCACAACCTCAGGTTTCAGAGGTAATATTTGTAGTTTGGAGCTGAGTGGATTAGGCAAGGAAGCTTACTGCTAAGGTTTTCTATTGTCATATGGAGGCAGACATCAAACTTGTACTTTAAATAAGGTCTGGTGAGGGTAATCAAAACCCGGGGGGCTCTTGTATGCCATGTGCTACTGGCTGCTGCACAGCACTGTGACCTGTCTGGTGTGTTCAGCATTCATGTTCTTGTTCTCCTCCCTGCTGGCACAGCCTCGCAGAGCTGGGCTGCCCTGTGACAGCAAGCAGCGACCAGCTGCCTTCTGCCTGGAGTGTAGGATTGGAAGGGATGCAGGCGAGGTACAGCACCACCCTATGTGCCTGTGCTCGTATTTGGCATGTGCGTTTGCTTTATATGAAGACTAAAAATAATACTTGATTAGATCCTGATTTTTTTTAATGATAAGTCCTATTAGTAGCTACTTGTTCTGTATTTTAAGGGCTATGTTCTTCTTTCCACTTTCTCTGGTGGGCACTTGTTGTTTGTAAGATAGTATTATTAAAAATCCAGTTTGAATTTTTTTTATTTTTTTTTTTTAATCAACAGGACAATCTTCAAGGTTATAAAACCCAGAATAAATTTTTAAATAAGGAAATTTTGGAACTTTCTGCTCTACGAAGAAATGCAGAAGCAAGAGAGAGAGAATGGCAGGCAAAGGTCAGACTAACACAGCATGTTCTCATTTTGGCAATGTCTACAGCAAAAAAACTCAGCTGCAAATCTACAGGGAACGTAACTGTGGAACAGAAATGTATTAAATGTGATAGCTTAAAAAACCAAAACATGTTAACCACTGTAACTTTTTAATAACTTATGAACAGAGGCATGTATATTTCTGAAAATATTGTTTCTTTGGAATTAAGGCTGTAATAATTTTTTTGAAGTATGTAAAAGAGGGTACGTGAAAGGATTTCATATGATACTGAACAGAGCTTTCTTCTGAGCATGAAGGATGACTATGGTGTAGTGAATGTAACTTTGATAAATGTGTTTCTTTAAGATGAATTTGAGTGTAGAAAAGTTGCAGGTAAATAATGAAGATTTTCATGTCCTGGGGTTAGTAAAAATGCACACGTGTGTAGCTAAGGCAAGATACCTGCAGCTATAGTTTGGTAGGGTTTGCTTTTGTTTTTCTGGAAATGATACACACAGTGGCTATATCTAAATGCTTTATTTTTGACATGGAGCTGTGTGTTTACAATTTCTACATGCTGTTACCTAACTCATATCTTTAAAATGCCATTTAAGTTCTTTTTGTTCAAACATGCATAGACTAAAGCGGTTACTTTAAAAGCACAAAATGGAGTTGAACTTTCATGCAGTGTAATGATAATTAAAGGTTTCTTGAGTCTTCCACATATAAAAATACATGTGGTCCACTATTCTGCCTTAAAAGTCTTTCTGTAAAAAGCTGCAAGTATCTGAGGTTTCTGTCCTCAGTACTTCATATACAGAATTGTATAGTAGTGTAACAAAATGCATATATCACTTTTGTTTTTCACACATGAAGTTTGCTTTCTGTTTTCTGGTGCTACAAAAATGGGATAATAAAGCAGACTATTCTTGACTTACAGGTTTCTAAGCAACATAAAGTAATAGAATAATATTGAACCAGATTTTTACAAGAACTATAGTATAAAGTAAATTTCTGAAGACTTAAAATATCATATATTGTTTTCTGCAGTATACTAGTTTGGAAGCCAAACTTTGTCAGATAGAAAGTAAGTACTTGATCTTGCTTCAAGAAATGAAAACTCCTGTTTGTTCTGAGGAGCAGAGTCCTGCTCGTGAGGTCATCACACAATTACTGGAAGATGCCTTGAAAGTAGAAACCAGTGAACAAGCAGAACAAGCATTTTTCAAACCACACCTGGTCAGGTAATTTGCTCCTCTTAAAATAAATGCCCGTGTATCTTGGTCAGTGGGCCTGGTTGTAACACTGGGAAACAGACACTGGGGATGTATTTGCAGGATTTAGGGGTTTTGTTGTATTTCCCTCCATGGATAACAGTATCATCGTGAAATCCTTCTGGCTGTAATAATAACATTTATTGTTTCATTTGAGATACAGTATAAAATGTAGACTCAAATGTTGCCATATAGGTGCTGAAGTAGAGCCACTGAAAAGATGGGTTGGTTCAAATTTAACCATGTTCTTGCATAAATTGCTTAATTTGGACAGCAGTATATGGTAGAATATGGGCACAAAGTCTTTTATATAAGGGATTATAAAAACAGTTATTAAAGAAAGAATATACTTTAGAAAAATGTTTAATAATTGTTCAAACTTGAAAACTATGGGGAGTGGCTTGAGGGATATTTGAAGTAACTTTAGGTTAGGAACTTGAGTTTCAGGGCTACTGAAGGTGTTTTTAAAAAAACCTTTATCTTTTTTCTCTTCCATTTCAGTGAGTATGATATATATGGTTTTCAGACAGTCCCAGAGGATGATGATGAGGAGAAACTAGTAGCAAAATCACGAGCTTTGGACCTGAGATCACTTTCTCTCAGTGAAAATCGAGAGATCTCCACAGGAGTAAAATGGGAAAACTATCTTGCAAGCACAATGAATAGAGAGATGATGCGCTGTGTAGAACTGAAGAATCTTATTAGGTCTGGAATTCCACATGAACATCGTTCCAAGATGTGGAAATGGTGTGTCAATCTCCATGTTAAAAAATTCAAGGACAGCACTGTTCCTGGGTACTTCCAGACCTTGCTTCAAAATGCTCTGGAGAAACAAAATCCTGCATCTAAACAAATTGAGTTGGATCTCTTGAGAACTTTGCCAAACAACAAACATTATTCATCCCCAACATCTGAAGGCATCCAGAAGCTACGGAATGTGCTGCTGGCATTTTCATGGAGAAATCCTGATATAGGATATTGCCAAGGGCTCAACAGGTAAGGTTTTGCAAACTTCTGAGTTATAACTGCGCAGTGAAACACTTCAAATCACATGTATAGCCACACGCTTTTGGACAGCAATTGACCTTATGGGTTGTATGTCTGTAATTTATAATGTTTTAGTAAACAGGTAACTATGACTTTTTGTTTTGTTGTTTAAAAAAAAAAAAAAACAAAACCCAACAACAAAAAACCCCCCAAAACCCCTAACCAACAACAACAAGAAAAAACCACCAAAAACCCCCCAACCAACCAAATAAAATCAACCCAACAACAACAAAAATATCCCACAACATCAAACCAACACAAAAAAACACAAAAAAACAACCAATAAAAAATCAGAATACCTGGGTCACAAAAGTTGTAAAATGAGCTTGGCAAAAGAACAGGAACTGGAATTAATTCACTACTTAAATGTAGTTTTACATTGTCTTCATGTCGATTGCAGGGAATCTTTTTGCTTTTGTGTGCAAACATTTCTTGGCTTTTTTTGCTTTTTTTTTTAAATGAAGAGAAATAAAAACTTGAAAGTTTTTGTTGGCTGGTTGGTGGTTTTTTAGTACTGTTAAGGCCACAAATTTCAGTATTTTCATCAAGATGTCTTCAACCAGAATTGCAGTAAACATTCAAGGATGATTCTTGTGTTACAATGCTAAGAAAAATACAGTCACTGCAGTTGAAGTTTGCCAAAATTATTTTGGTACTTTGAGATCTGTAGTAAAGGAGGGTGTTATTTGAAATAGGTTAGTCTAACAACCTTCTCATTCCCATGATACTAAGCATTGACTATAGATGTCAATTTGTGCACATATTTATGTACTAGAACAGACTTTGAGCTAGAGCAGATTTATCATTTGAAACTGCCCTGAAGAAGTAGAATAGAGGCAGTGAATAATGTAGTGAGATGGCAGTGGTAGCAGTAGTAGAGGTAGTGAGTAATGTAGTAAGAAGAATTTTTCTGAGGACTTGTCACTAGTGGTTATGTTCTGTAGGCAAATCATACATTTTTAGCATTACTATCGTTGTTGGCATGTCACAAGATGTGTCTGAACACAGCTGTCTCAGTCTTGCAGTAACGTGTTTCTAGTGGTAGAAATGCTTTTGCTAAATTTGAACTTTCTGTGCAACATTATTTTCTCCTACAACATTTTGGTTTTACTGTAAATAATTCTGCATAAGTTAAAAGCAAATTAGATATTTATTCCATGCTTTAGTCCTCATAAGCTTTTAAAGTGTCATCACTTTATTAAGCTGTGTAACATCAGAAGCAGTTTGTGTTGTTCCAGCTCCTCTTGTGTATGTTAATAAGGTAAGTTTACTTGAAGAAATATGTTGGAGGTTAACTTTTCACAGTCAAACTACTATCAGTAACACGAAGTTGTTTTATGTGGTTTTTTTGTTTGCTTGTTTGGTTGGGTTTATTTTGGGGTTTTTTTTGGTGTTTCTTTTTCTTTCATAATACCCATTGGAAACAGGAAAGCCAGGGATGCTGCTGCTTAATATAATTTTTTTCTTTTTTT
>JANHGN010004367.1:0-38013 GCA_024605025.1 Megaceryle maxima | reverse complement strand
GCTTACAGTTTCAGTACAAAAAAAACCTCAGTTGCCAAGGGGTTCTTGCCTTTTGGTAGTGGAAGACATGCATCTCAGGCAAGCTGTGTTCCAGGTGGAGTTTCATCTATTCTTTATGGAAGTCTGTCCATGTTGCATAAATAATCTATCTCTCTGCTCTGAATATTTTCAAGACTAGCTGTACACTTTAGGACAAAAAAGTTAGAAGGAAACTGATGCAGAAGCTGCCTAGTTGCTCTGAATATTTAGACAGTGACTCAAATGCCATGAGATCAACAGTGGACTTTCTCCTTCCTCTGGGGAAGTAAGCCAGTTTTTCCTTTTTTATCTGGTTATTACTGGTAGCAAAGCTAGTCCTACTCAGAAGAGTTCTTTATGTGATATATAGGTAAAAGAAGCATGTCTGTTCTTGTTTGTCCTGCAACTCCAGGTATTGCTTGAACTGTTACAAGATCTTGGTGAGAATAGAAAATGAAGGAAGAGTTTATTCCCACTTTTTTTGACAGATCTGCAAAATATTTCAGAAGGCTTGATGATCTGTTCCAATTTGTTCCAGCTTGGCTGAAACACCATCACTGTGGAATACCTTCTGTAAATATAGTCTTGTAGAAGAAAGTCTCTCAGCTGTTGTGTGTAAGGCAAGAGTATAATAGATCCACTTGGGAGAAATCCTGTTTATAGCCTTGGTATAATTAAAAAAAATGAATGTTTCCAGTTAGAGAAGTAACCAGGCTTTTGGGTCATGAGACCTTGCATATTTTCAATTTGCACAATCCAGAATCATAGAATGGTTTGGGTTGGAAGGGACTTTAGACATCATCTAGTTCCAACCCCATCTAGTCCCATCTAGTTCCAGTGGGACACCTTTCACTAGACCAGGTTGCTTAAGGCCCCATCCAAAATGGATTTGAGCGCATCCAGTGATAGAGCATTCACAACTTCCCTGGGCAACCTGTTCCAGTGTCTCGCCACCCTTGGAGTAAAGAATTTTCATATCGAAAGATGCTTCTGTCCTGAGTCGCCAGTAGAGAGACCAAGTCTTGATGCTGCTCTCCCTGCACTCTTTAAGCCTCCTGGCAGTTACTGTGGCTGTGAAGGAAGCCTCACTGTCCCTTAAACGCTTTGCTACAGCTCTCCATCTGTAGTACTTTGCATCTCCTGTTTCCCGTAGATACAAAAGATGAACAGTCTGTAGTAAAGATTGCACTACTTGGCAGAAGTGCATAGGGCGAGCTCTTGAACGCAAACCTGACGTATCTTCTGTTGCTTTCTCCCACACTGAGGTACCAGACTGGTGTTTTCTTTAATGCACCCCTAGCTTTGCATCTGTATGCTCACGAATAAGCTTTCTGTAAGGATCCACCTTGAAAGAGATGTGCTCGTGTGTTTGAGTGGAGACAGGCTTGCTGTTACTGAATGGTTATTTAAGCAAATCACTTCCCTTAACCTTTGCAAGATCTCATACAATGCTGTCTTGGTCATCCAGCTGAGAAAACAGAGCTTTGTGCTTCTGAGCAGGCTCCCTTTGCAGCTGCTTCATGCAAAGTGTAATGGTGACTGAGGCTGCTTCGTCCCTTATCATGCTGGTTCTTTCTCACGCTTCTGCATTTACCGAGGACAGTCGATATCTTCAGTAGCTACTTACTCATAAACTTTGATTAATGTGCTTGATTTATGAAGTATGAGGAAGCCCTATAAGGGATTGGTAATCAATAAACAAGTCCATTAATAGATTATGCAGAAGTAAATAATTTCACTGTAATGAGAAACTTCATGTTGGTAGTCAGCCCTGTTAAGATACACGCTACTACTTTTACCAATGAAAAGGTAGGATCAGTTGATCCATTGCTTTTCCCGTGCTGGCAAGAGAATGTTTGACTCTCCAGGAAAAAGGCACTCTGGAAAGGAATTGCATGCTCTAGCTACTGACTTTGTTGTTTGGGTATTGCTTCATGCATGTACATTCCTAAGTTTTGCATATGCTTCTGATAAAGTAACGTATTTTAAAAGATTGCATATCTTTATCTGCAAAGACACTTTCCATCACGGGTAAGTAATGGAAAAAAGTCATTCCTGTGAGATCTTAATTTCTCCCTTTTTGCCCTTTATACTCATTGTCTGCTTCTCTCAAAAGGCTCCTGAATTCAGTTTTGGTTTCAGGGAAAGATTAAGCCCAGATAATTCCTGCTGGGCTGGCCTTGCAGGAAGCAAAGTGCTGAGGAGCTTTTCTTATCCCATGGGAGAGCCGGATGGAAGTGTGGTAGCCTGCATGGTCCTACTATTGCTGTCCTGCTGTTGCGCTTTCCTGCACTATAGAAGCACCTCCTCTGGTGCACTGTCCTCAGCTAAACCTTTTTCCTCTCCTTGAGGACTAGTTAGCAGCCTTAAGGTCTGATGAGTGCCCAGAAATGAGTCACTTTTACTTGGCTACTAGAGAATATGCCATCCCTGGGTAGGAGAGTTGTCCTATCCCTTTGACCTTAAGGGCAGCCTACAGACAAGAGTGGCATAGCAGCACAGTCCCAGGTTGGGAATGAGTGTCCCTGGAAATTCTGGGAGATCCTTGCTTCCTGAGCATCCATGTTTTGGGGGGACGCAAAGCAGAAGAGTTATAAACAAAAATGAGTTTCATGTTCTAGCACTCACTTTTGCTGCTTGACATGAGGCTTACCAGCACAAAGGTGGGGTGTGGGTAGTCATGCCTAACTAAAAGCTGTGTTTACTCCCGCGATGAAGACTGAGAAAGCATTTTTCTCTCTATTGTTAAAGCTTGATGTCACCAGAGAGTGTTGCTTGTACAGGAAGAAAGGAAAAGGGATGTCGATTGGTATCTAAGACCAATGCTCCATGATTTCACTATCTGTCCCAAAAGGTGCAGGGTGATGGCTAAGTCTGTTACAGCTCTACAGGCCTGGAGTTCATGGGGACATTTCTCATTGTACCCTTTGAATCCTAAAGGAAAGGTGGGAGCCAGGCCCACATCCGATCCCTGCAACAGGACAGCACACAGATCTAGCAGGCTTGGCTATCAGATGCAGAAGGTCTGCTGCACTTGTGTCTCCCACATCTGTGCACTGAAAGCCAGTTGTCTTTTCTGCCAGTGTTGCATCTGCCTCATAGCCAAGATGCATTGTTCTGAGATCCAGTCCTTTAGAGCACCTAAATGACTGGGAGACATTTTGGTATTCCTCATTCAATGGCTTTGAATAGGGGCTTCTAACCAAGCAGTGTGCAGTGTTTGAAGGCAGGTTTCTATTCTACCCCCAGAAGCAGTGTGTGAACACCAAATTCAGTCCCATATGCCCTTGTGGCATTCTTGCCCTTGGATGCGTTATGCTAGTTCTGGAGTGATGCTGACACAAGTATATTTGAGAATTCCATGTGCTTCTGGGAATTCACTGCAGGACACGAACTAGCTGTCCTGGCTGTTGGGTACAGGTGGTAGTTTTCACATCACCTTCAGCTGTGACATAAAGCTTCAGTCTTGTTTTCTGCACCAAGAAGCAATTTTTTTCCCCTCTTTGTCCTCATTGATGCATCTTTCCAGAAAAATTTTCTTCATCTCAGGGGATAGACAAAGGAGATGGGTGGGGTCTTAAAGTTGCTGGGAAAGGCTAATGTATACACCATCTTTTACTCACTCAGGCTCTTTATTACTCTGTTTTGCAGGTAGTACTGGTACCCTGCAGTATGTCTCTCTGAAGGGACAAAATACCTGGAAAGTGAGGGGGTTTCTCTGTTTTAAGGCTGTTTCATCATGAGTGTGAGGCAGCCCAAGTGTGGGTTGCTGCTAAAGGCAGATTTGTTTCTGGGCAGTTGTCTGTCTGTCTGTCTTGCTGCAGGACTGCCTTGATTAAAGCTGCTTAAGCTGATTGTGAAACTGCAGCATTAGAGTCTAGTTATCTTAGAAGCCTAAGACATCTCTGGATAATGTCTGGAAGATGTTAAGAAGAGTCTTAACATTTCTGGGCAGTTTTTGATGGGACTCTGTAGGGCCACTCTGACAAGGTTTCATCACGAAGCTACTCAATGCTCATTTTATGTCAAATTCATGTATATTTATATTTATTCATTTATATTTATAGCAAATTCAGCTTTCCTAAGGTGTTTTACAGTAATAAACATTACAAAGCATGTTTCCAGATAGTTTTGAGAGAACCACAGAATTACCCGTACTTTTTTTTTTGATAGAGGAGGACTTTGTTCTGTTTTGCCACTTTGAGTTGGTTGGTGATTGCTCATTCACCTATTTTCCCTGGTTTGCTTTATCCCTTGAGATGTGGTTGTGGCAGTACCTAGAAGCTGAAACCAGGATTGGGACCCAATTTGCTGTGGCCCCCCAAACTGATGTGTAAAATACAGCTGTGCTCATAAGACTACTTGAACCCACAGACAGCTTGGATGAGACCTGCTTCCAGGCAGACTGGATATGGCATGGCCCCAAATTCAGTGGTGATAGGTCATCCTTGTGTCATTGTGTGTATGAGCTGTGTGAGGTAGTCTAGCTGTCTCACTGATACCTGAAGCAAATAGACATCATCCTCCACCCATCCTTGGAGTGCTGTGCTGCTCTTATCCCTCTCACTGGGGCAAGCCTCAGCCATCCCTGCTTTGACATAGGAAGAGCTGAGGTTCTGGTCTGGTTCTGGGAGACAGCTCGAGGAGCTGTGGAGAGAGTAGGGGAAGATGAGGATTTTCCTTAATGAGATTTTTATCGCCATGTTTGAGCTGCTTAATCAGAAGAGTCTTGAAATTAATGACAGGCGTGTTTTACAAATCTCCACTGCACGTGTGTTTAGGTAAAATAAACAGTGCTAAATAAGCTGTGCCATCACTCTGGGCACTAATAATCCTCTTGACTGATACCAGAAGAATACAAATAAATAGTGCCTTTGACCATTTCATTGATAGACTGTTGGGCCTTTAACCAAGCAATTACATTTCAAAATGCACTTCTCCTGGAGCTAAAATGTGAAGTGATGTTATTTAAAAAGAAAACAGCAAACAACTTGTGGGGTGTCCCAGAGGCTGATGATTGACTTCAGCCTTTATTAATTCATCTGCAGTACATTTAGTGGAGCTTTTAGGGTTTAATTGAGGTTAAGAGGTTGGAATCTGTGGTAAACAAAAGAATGGCATATGGGCAGTCTGAAATGGTGTATGTTTAAGTAAGAGCATTCCTTCTGGCCACTTGTTTTCATTGGGCAGTTACTCTTGACTCGGAACTTTTCTTTTTTTTTTTTTTTTTTTTTTTTTTCATTATTAAAAGAAAAAAGGTGTAAGCATGCAGTGTTAGCAAGTTAATGTTTCATTAGGTTTTATCACATCCTAACATACCTCTAAAGAAGCAAGGCTGAGCTGGGCTTGTGTTTGACCTCGCACTTCAGATTAGGGATATTGCTTCTTTAACCTGTTACCTGCTGTGGTGCAGGGTTCACAAGCTCGTTTGTTTTAAAACATGAGGTATAAACCATCTTCCCCTCCTTTCTCATGTCTTTGCTCCCAGGGTCCCCAGTTCTCTTAAGAATTTAAATGCACAAAGCAGGTGTGAGGCCAGAGGAAAAGCTTTGCAGAAGATTTGTTTAATAGAGGCAGTGGGGAAGTGGGATTCACCTTCTTTGGTTATCCACAGAAAATGGTGTGCATGCATTTTTTTTGTGGTCGCTGCTTTGTCCTATTTTCAGTTCTGTCATGAGCTGCATGAACATCTTCACTGGGCATGATCTCCCCTTTTGAGTGGGAATGTGTACCACACTGTGCAGCAGTTTGATGATTAAGACCAACCTCCATATGCTGGAAAGCTTGAGCTCATACTATGAGGTCTTTATGCTGTTGATAAAGTTTATGGTGCATATGACATCAGCTGGCAATAATTGTGACCTGTCGCCCTCAAGCCATTCTGTAGACATCTGTGATTTATATACATCTGTTAGTAGTGTGTAGCCTGGAGCCTAAGAGAGCTCATCAGTGTAATTACATCAATAAGAGAGAATAAATCAGAGTTTTTCTCTTATTTCTTTTAATAGAAGCTTTCACACATCCTAAAGTCATATTAATCGCATTTAAAAGCCCCTTCTTTTCATTAATACAATAAATGCATTTTTTTTCTGTACTTCTGTCTCATAAGAGATGCTCTGCACGAAGAACTTGAATGAAAAAATGCTTTAGTCAGAAGCATTGTATAAGCTGGCTCAGGGAAGGAGGTGCTTGGAACAGCTTTTGTACTTGCAAAAGGATACTAACAGATATTTTTATTGTATTTGATAAAAAAAAAAAAAAGTTTGAGCATGGAATTGAAGGGAGAGGGGTAAATCAAAGGGTTTTTTTCTGTACTGTATTTTGTTTTCCTGTGATTTGCTTTTCCCATCTCCCACAGAAGAGGTTTCCCCTGAAACAGGAAAAACATGATTTTAAATACCAAATTCTTTAAAAACATATGTAATGCATATATGCACATGTACATATGTATGTATATACATAACATGTTAGCCTAACCTGACCTGCTTTCTTGCTGCTTACGATCCTTCATCCTTGAATCCATTTTGGAGAGTGAAGGAAGAGCCCATGCACCCCTTCACAGCCTGTCCCTGGAAGGTGGGCTGTGGGTGGTGGGAGAAGGTATGGCTGCTAGAGCCCCAGAGCCAGTGTATTTGGCTGCCCTTGCTGAGGTACGTGCTCATCCTCAGGGGCATGGGGGGCTTTGTGGGCAGGTGTTAACCAGCAGCACTTCTGTTGCTTTGCTGGTGGTCAGTTTCTGACTGTTGCTGGTGGAGGGAAGTCATGCTGGGGTGATGTTGTTTGGGGCAGATGGGATTTGACTTGCATCAAATCTTGCATAGGGATGGAGCAGACCCCGTAACCAGTTTATTGCTGGTTCAGTTTTCTGCTTGTGTTCATCCCTAACCCTCCCCTGAGGAACTTCTCCCCTTCATGGAAGACTCATCAGGTGCCACAGGATGCTTTCTTGCCCTAGAGAGCATTGGAGTGGAGAGGATTTAAATAAAATATCACAAGTTCCTGAGGGATCTGTGTCTAACCTAGCTATAATATGAAGATGATGTTGGCTACTTTGCTTTTGGGTGTGAACTGAATTTCTGTGTTTCACTTCTGTTATCTTAACAATAGCTCTAAGATACTCATGCATGTTTGGCCTCAGCCCTTGAGAGGAGGCTGACAGTGCTCATCTTGCAAAAAGTATGATTCAGCAGCTCAGCCTTGTGAGTTTGTGTTAAGGTGTTGAGAATTTGGGACAGTGGCTTCCTAGGGACTAGGGGTGAGGGGGAAGATGGCTCAGATGAAGTTCTCTACACTGACACATGCCTGCTGACAGCTCATCAAAATCTCCACTTCAGGTGAGAGCAAGGTACCTGGCTGAAGGATGGAGCACTCCCCTCTCTCTGTGGGTGCTTTCAGGAAGCAGTCTGTGGTGTCACCTGCCTTATCACTTACACATATCTTGAAACCTTGAGTCTGGTGTTGTAGGGAGACTTTATTGCTTTATGGCACTCTCCTGGGACTCTCAAGCTGTTTAAAGGTTGACTCTGCCTGGTTTGTGCTGTGATGATGGTGGAAATATTGACTATGAAGCTGTAAAATGGATGAGTGTTGTGGTTTCTCCTCCTCGCTGTTTAAAAACACAACACACCCCGTCAAACACGTGCTGTGAGCTGCTCCCAGCGCTGGCAGGAGCATGGCACTGATGCTTTCACCTTCTCAACAGGTGCGTGGGATGAAGGAAGCTTGACGCCTGCCCAGAGAGGAGACCCAGGCCCTTGCAGAGCTGCTCACCATGAGTAGGGTGCTGCTGGCGGGCAGGATGCAGCCGGAGAGCCGGAACGTCTGTGTCTTCCTGCCCACCCGGGAGCAGCTCAGCCTTGCAGTTGGGGTGAGTGGCCGGGAGGTCGCTGCGTTGTGTCCACAGTTCAGTTTTGTTAGTTCCCATTGTTATCCCATAAGCCTGGTGCTGGTCTGCTGACCAAAAGGCTATTAGCCAGCTTTGGGTAATTGGTGCTCCATTTTCTAGGTGGGCAGCTTCAACTCATTTGCAGTCCAGGTTGTGTTTTTGGACAGGGGGGTCCCCTCTGCTCTTTTGCTGTTGTAATTTCTTTTTTTATTCTCTCTTGAGTATTTTTGCCACTGATAATAATCTAGCCATTAAAAAAAAAATTGAACCTGAAATACCTTGATGACTTAGCAAGTGTGCTCAACACATGACCATTTGCTCTGGCATTTTAGCTATTTCTGGGTTTGATAGTCTGCTGATACCTTCAAAGGCTCTAAGGTAGAGTAAACAGCCATTGAGAGTGGAGGTTTTACTCTCCTTTGAGTACTTGTACACACAAAATCTAGAGGTAAGTCACTTCTTTTCTTTAATCACCACTTCAAATGCTTAAGTGTATGTGCATGAGTGACAGCAGAGCCAGGTCAGCTGGCAGCCCAGCATGGCACAGTGGCCACCACAGCATGGTGCCTCTTTATGCAACACTGGCTGCTCCTTGAACTTGTGAGAAGCTGAGCTGATGGAGGCACTTCACATTCAGATAACAAGCTAGCCTGAAAGATAAGTGCTTTCATGAGCATGTGTGTGCACTAGTGTGGGCTGGGGAGGTTTTAATTTGTTTTGGGTGGATTTCCCTACCCACCTCCCCCAGGATGGGGAGAGGGAGAAGACAGATGAGGTGAACTGTTATTTTTAAGCACTTGATTGAAACGGTGACTTTTGAAACTCTGTATGCTAATCTTCAAAATCCATGTAGAAATTTTCCTACCTACTGTGCTTAAGTGTGGCATTGTTAACTGACAGGGCCATAAGGGCTGGATGGAACAAGAACAGCAAAATCTGGGGTGCTTTGCTTCTAAGTTACCAGTTCAAACCAAGCCCATCTACTGCCCCAGAAGGCATTTGCAATCTTCTGGCTTTTGTGCAAGCCACAAAATGATCATTTAATTAAGTTCCTGGTGGATAGTGAATGAGCCTGGGTAATGGTCTGTTGCAGCTGACCCTAAATCTTGTGTTCTTATAGCTTTTATCAGAGAGGCTAAAGATCTGAGATAGCAGAGCTGACCCTGCCGCCAGGAAGGTGCAGACTGGTGTGCAGGAGGGTAGTGTGCTGGCAGGGTTGATGCTGTCACTGCTCCTCGCTGTGCCTGAGCTACTCCTTCAGCACTGGATCATACTCTGCTGTACTGTTTAGGCAGCACTTAGACTATACAGTAAATCCTGGATACCTGCAACTTACCCTAAAATCACAGAATCATTTAGGTTGGAAAAGACCCTTAAGATAATCAAGTCCAACCATAAACATAACACTGCCAAGTCAATCACTAGTGTCCCAAAGGGCCATATCTGCATGTGTTTTAAATACCTCCAAGGTATTTCATAAGCGTAAGAAATATTCTTTCACATTGAGTGATGGCAGGGACAGAGGGAAGGCACTGTGTCCCACCCTGTTCCTGCTTGTTGCCCCCCCCCAGAGTTGGGGCATCTTGAGCATCACTGCCTTGTCTCACAGAAGGTTCCCTGCTATAGCACCCTTCAGTAACACTTTTAAATACATTTTCCCTCCTTGGTTTTGGTGCCCCTTGCTTTGGCAGCAAGGAAGTTGTGAAAATATGTATATGGAGATACCTGTGCTTGAAAGGGAATAGCTGCCTGGGCCAAAACAGGAGATCTCAACACACAGTTGTGTCCTAATTGCATAGAGAGTGAAACATGACCTGTTAACAGCTGGGCAAGTCACCAAAATGAGCTTTTCATTTGGCTTCTGTCTTTACCACAACACCCCTTTAATACAACAACAAAAGTTAAGATTTCACAGCTGGAGAGATCTTGTTTCTTCTAAAAGAACATCAAGGCAATTTTCTAGTGATGTTGGTAGAACCCAGGTTTAATTAGCACAACCACAGATGATACTTTGTGCATTTATTAGAATAATAATGCCACTACTGAAGATACCCAAAGCCTTTTAACCTCTTCAGTGTGGAATGCAAATACTAAACAAGCTTGCAGCTCAGTGAGGTAGGTAGAAATGGTTATCCTTCCAGCAGAATAAATTATAGATCCTTCCCATGATAAGCATGGTGTTTATGCACGTAATTCCTTTTTTCACCTCTCCCATATAAATTCCACCCTTCCAGATAAGAGTTTACCTATATATATTTTATGTGGTCACATGTAGATTGAAGCCTGCTCTTTAAAATGGATTTGTTGATAATGCTATTGAAGAGAGAATAGCAGGACCCATTTTAAAGCCTTTTCCTCCATAATCAAGTATCTCTTATCTTTGGAGCCCAGCATTCTGGATGTACAGATGAATTTGAGGGGATGGTAAGAAGGAAAACTGTCTTCCCAGGATCAACTGTGAACATGAAGATAAGCAGAAAAGTGAGGAGAATTAGTGGGTGCTGCAGCTCACCAGCTGCCCAAGAACAGTGAGGTGAAGTGGGAGGTTTCTGCTGGCTAGAATGTACATCAGAGCACAGAGACAAGCAGTCTTGTCTTGCTTGAGGAAGTCCCAGTGAGTAGTTGATAGTATGAGCACCAGGGAGCTTAAGCAGGCTCTGAGTAAGAACAGTGCAACTAAAAATTGTATCGGTTGCACCTAAGATTGTGGAGTGGTGTCCAGTTTGTTCACTTCTTGTATTCTGCCATCATTGTAGCTGATAGTTTTGAACCTGTTGATCAATTTCCACCAGTTTTTATGACGTAGGTTTCCAAAAAATTTCTGGGGTGTTACCAGCTGAATGAAGGAAGAGAGACCTATGCTAGCTAAAGTATGGCCTGCCAAAGAGGAGAGCTGGGCAGGCAGCCACCCTACTTGTTTTTGGGTAGTTTAGAAGCAGCAACAGCAGGCATTGCTCCATGCCTAGCTGCTGAAGAAAGGGTGGGAGTGTGAACAGACATTTTTGGAGGGGAGGAAGTCTGGTGAAGTCTTCTGTCTTGGTGAATGGCAAGAGTAGGTCTGAAATCTTTCACTTGTTCCGTGAGCAGAGATAGGTAACCAATATCTGTGAATATTTGCATGCAGAATGACCCTGGAGTAGCAGTTACCTTCTGCAAGCATGTACTCAACTTGACTTTGGACTACATTTCATGCCTAAAGAAGTCCTGAGCCTGACATGGGACAAAGCTGAGTATCAGGGGAAGGAATGATTTATGGTGTGTCTGGGATGGAGCTTGGCACAGGAACCCTATCCAAAGGGAGGAAGGGCCGAAGAGAAGTGCACAGATGAAAGATGCAAAGGGAAATGTTGATTATTTTGAGCAGAAGCAAAGGCAAGAGGAGTGAACAGTGATTGCAAGTGTAATCAGTATTGCATAGCCTTGAAGGCTGGGAGTAAAACTTGATATAGAAGGGAAGTTCCAAAAGGAGAATGAATGAGGTGGTAGTGCACATACCTGCTGTGCAAGAAATATGATTAAATAACTGCTCAAGAGCTGAGTCTCACAAACTGTTAAAAGTGCTCAGTTCCCTAGAACTAAGTGTCTTAAAGCAGGTTTTTCTTCCCTTAGATGTGATAGCATTCCACTTACAAAATCTATCTAATTGTATGGCTTTTATCTAGAGTCCTGTGGTGCCAGTGACTCTTCTATGCACATAGCCATTCTGGCCAGGGGTAAGTAACCTTTTCCTAGTGAGTCCTTCCCAGGTAGGAGAACACACTCAGAGCTTGCTTCTTTGAGAAAGGAGGCAGATCTGCACCCAGTTTTCCCTTTCAACTGCCTGTTCTTGGTGTCTGAACAAATACTGTATTTAAATGCAAGACTGTAAGGGTGTAGTCTCACACGGAGACTCATAGGAAGACCCAGATGCAGTTTGGAGTCTAGAACTGTGCACTCCCCCCTCCTCTCCCTGAGCACATAGAGGCACATGCAAGTGTGTGTTGGTATAGCATAGGTTTCAAAGCTCTTCATAAAGCAGTAGTGGGTGGCTGGCTAGCAATGCCTTGCCAAATACAAGAAAATGAGTATTTAAATGACCTCCACTTTCCCATTGTCCATGTCTAGTGACATGGTACATCCTGGGGCAGGGAGGGGAATGTAGCCAGTTTCTGAGGAGTGTGACACGCCTGCAGTAGAAGGGTTTGAAGAATTTTGGTGAGAGTTAATCCGATGGCCAGTGATTAGTTTGTAGGAGAGTTCAGTAGTCAACTTCTGCCTCGTCATCTTTGCTGTTGTGAAGGTAATGCTGCACTGGCACCCCTGGGAGGCTGTGCCTGCTGCTGCTAATCTGCGTTGTCCAGCAGCAGCATAATGAAATTCAGATGTTCTGGCCCATTTCAGCTCAGGGCTAAGCTGAGCTTGTCTGTCTTGGTCTTTTGCTCTTCCCACCTGCTACTGTTCAAAACTGCTTCCCCTATGCCTCTGAGAGTTGTGGGCTTGCCACAGGAGGGTATGTGGGTGTGTTGTTTGTGCCTGTGATTGTCTGTCGGTGCTGCGGGGTGGTGTGAAGGGGTAGAGGGAAATGATGCTATGGGTGGGAGGACGTTTAGTGGGGGAATTTTCCAATCGCAGTACACATCGAGGTCTGCACGTGCAGGTAGGCACATGCAGGCAGAACTGTGCTTTTTGCTGGAGGAGCCTGTGCTCCTCACAGCCCTGCGAGGACAGGGCATTCTGTAGCTGTGTGACAGTGCCATGGCTCTCTCCTGCCCTGTGCCACACCTGCAAAAACTGCCTTGTCCCCAGTGGGATTGTGTGCTGCTAGTTTTGCTTCCCCAGTGCTTCCTCAGTGCATGCACAGCATTAGAGGGGAAAGGGTACTGGAAGGTCTCAGTGTGTCATGATCATGGGCAAGACCATCTAGGCTGTTGGTGACAGCTTCAAAAGATTAAGATGTTAATTGCTGTGTGACCAGGAGTCAGCAGGGGTACAGACCAAGCTCTTCTGTGTGCACTACTGAACAACCTTATCTTTAATCCATGTGCTATTTCTGTTCAAACCAAGCAATCTTGGATTTGTTTGTGTACTTGTTTTCAGTTCTCCTGAATGAAAGTTGTTGGGGTTTTTGTTTTTGTTTTGTTTGGGTTTTTTTGAGAGATGAAGAACAAACCCACAGAAGAAAAGAAAATTTCTGCAAGAGAGCAGAATTTTCATTTCTGTGATTACAAACACACTTTCTGTAAGAGCATCTATAAATAGCCTGGTCAGTACTGCACAAAACTGGGGCTCCAGCAGCACTCCAAATTCTTATACAAAGATGCCAATACATAGAAAACTTTACATTCATGTCTTTCTGAGCTGAGTCACTTTGCGCTGTGAAGGAGAACAACACATTGATTATTATTTTGTGATAACAGCCATAATAACACTGCAAACAAAGCTTGTTCTGTGGGTTGGTCTGGGGTTGGGTTGGTTTTTTTTTTTTTTTTTGCTATGGTACCCAAACATGTATTGGCCAATGTAAAGAAGGAGAATTGCTCCATCCAGGTGTGTGAACCATCTGTAATGTTGGATTGGTTGTTTCTTTCAGGTCAAAGCCACTGGACAGGAGCTCTTTCAGCAAGTTTGTGATTTAGTGAAGATTAAAGAGCCTCACTTCTTTGGCCTCAGCATTGTTAAAAGTAAGCAAACTCAATGCATGGAGCAAATGACTTGGCAAACGTCCACAGACCCGCTTGTGTATTTACAGTGTGTGCATATATACACAGAGGCCGTGCCTGCGGGGAATTTGATTGTAATAAGGTCACAAAGTATGTAGATTATGCACAGGCTTCTCGGGGCTCTTTTGATCTTTGGTATGTGGGCAGACAAATTGGGAGAAGGGGGGGCTTTTGTTCTCCTCCTTTGTTTCACCTCTTTGTGGGGTTTTCTTTCTCTCCTGTAGCTGAGTTCCTAGTCAACGTATTTGTCACCAAATTCAAAACTGTCAGTAGTTGAACAGGAGGTGCATTTTAAAAGGACATTAGGGCTGAAAGTGTGACTTATCTTCTGAAGTCACATACAAAGAATGTGGCACCAGGGCGAGGAAACTCAAATGGTTTGAGGGGAGTGGATACATGTGTGTAAGGACATTGGATTTTGAAATATGGCTGGGAAATAAGAAACGTTTTTAATCTGTGGGTTGAAGTCCAGTCTGTTTGGTCCTACAGCTTAGTATTGACCAGGAGACAGTGTAAGATGATGCGTTTAAAGGAGCAACTGATAGGAGATACTACATTTCCAGGATGGTGTGTGCATTGGTACCTCCCCATAACTCTTAGTAATTAGAAATTGGTATACTGTCCTCCTTATCCTTCCTCCCCACACTTCCAAAAGTGTGGAAAGGACTTTTTTTTCCCTCCAAATTTTTTCTCTAATGTATTAACATTTACTACCACAATTCTAGATAATGTTTCATTGAAATGAGAATAGTCTTACATTTAGAAGGACTTTTAAAATTTTCTTTTCTCTCCTTACGAGTATGTGGGATAAAATAGTTTCTTTTAAGTTCACTTGTCTCATTTCCTTTCTGCTGTCATTCTCTAAGAACTTTCTGCTTTTTTTGAGCACAGGACTTAAAGAGCTTATGCTGGTCTTAGTTTATCTCTGTAAGGTTTGTAGAGTCTTAGAGTCTCCCAAGAGACTCCTTCAGTGTAACCAAACCAATAGCCAACAAATATATCTGTGCATTTAAACCACTCCAGGATTTTTTTTTTTATGTGAGGAAGACCTGAACACTCTTAGTTTTTTCACAAATTGACTGTGTTCTTGTGAGTCATCTCCCCCTTTCCACTGCCTGTTTCTAACACCAGCTTTTGTCTATACCACTTGCAGGATATCTTCAGTGAAATTGCTCTGTAAGGCAGGACAACTTTATTCCCCTTTTCTTTGCAATTAGGTGGTGTTCTTCTGTTTTCCCCGTGTTTCTTTCACTTTTTTCCCCTTCATATTTTTATTTCATATTTTCTATATCATGTTTCTTTCCTTCGTCCCACCATTTGGGTGGAGCAGTTTCCTTTGCCCTGTGAAGCACAGGGGCTCTAGCCCCAAAATATCCTATTGTGGCAGATGCTTTTCAGCCTGTTGGAAATTCAGTTTAACTACCCCAACCCAAAGAGAATAATAAAGTTTGTGCTGACCAGACCTTGAAGTATATTACCCATAGCTTTAAACATAAACAATATTCTTCTTGCTTCACAGAAGTATTCTTCCTTTTTAGAGCAGCTAATTCTTCACAAAGCTCTTAGAAAAATGCCAAGAAAAAGGATCCCAGTAATGTTAATTAAACTCCTTGTTTTGTTTTCCTGACTCTTCCTCACTCCTGTTTGTTGTAGCTCAGCTTGTAAAGCTGCTTAATTGAAGGCTCCTCATGCTCACGCAGGCTCTTCCTGACAGCTGTCTTCCTCCACCACCCAGGCAGGTGTCAGGATTTTGGATGAGGAGGAGATTTATTTTAATTTGTGCCTTTTAAGAAACTGTTGGGGCTGGACAACAGAAAAGTTTCAGCAGTGACTTTCTCCACCTGAATGGCCATAGCCACCAGAAAGGCTGCAGCTTGCTCTCGAAAGAAGGAGGAAACCTGGTCTGGTTTTTATTGCTTCCCCAGTCTCTACCTTTAGTCTGTCAAAGTCCAGTAAGCTGCTGACCTGAGTCTTGTGTGGTGGGTTTTAGGGTTTTCTTTATTTTGTTCTTAAGTAGCTCCAGGTTTATTACTGTAGAGCTATAGAAAAGGGTTGTTTGGTTGTTGTTGTTGTGGTTTGGTGTTTTTTTTGTTTTTGTTTTTGTTTTTTGTTTTGTGGGGTTTTTTTGTGTTTTTGTTTTGTTTTGTTTGTTTGTTTGTTTTTTCCCCTGTTCCCTGACTTGATTTTCCCCCACCATGCTTGGCCAACAGTCTGGTGATATCTCACTTGCTGCCAGAGGTCTTGCTTCCATTGCAAACATAGCACTCTCCATCTCTGGCATTTGGAGCTAGTCTTTGTCTGCTTTTCAGGGATTTCTGGTTTCAGGCAAGCTATCATCTTGGGAAAGGGAAGCAGTCTGGTCAGGTTGTGAGGAGGCCTGGACAAGTTTTGCATTGCCCAGGGTTGTCTTGTGGGTACTTCAGTGAACTGACTTGGCCAAGCAGCAAGTCGGTGTATGTCCTGCAGTGGCTGTGAAGGGAAGGCATTGGGCTGGTTTGCAGGGAAAGGGTAGGTTAGATGTCAGAAAACTAGAGAGGAAGCCTTTGCATTTCAGACCAAAGTATGCCTCTTCTGCATCATGGCTTCACTTCTCTGTGTTGCAGCACAAAGTTGTAATTTTTTAAGAAACAACTGCTCTGTTTTAATAAGGGTGTATTTCCTGTTTTCTTAATGTGGATTTATTTTTGGCAATCTGATGCTCCCACATGCAGAACAAGGTATACTAATCCACCTGCATCCATTACCTTGCTGATAGTTTGTCAACAAAACCCTGACTGTCAGCAGTGGCAAGAGAATGAAAATTAAAAGGATTTCTACAGAACTGTAACCAATCACACTGGGTGGATTATCTGGATTAGGAGCCCATTTGACCTGCAGATGTTGTACAGATAGACTAATGCTCAGTTGGTCTCACAGTAAGTATGTGCACGAGGGGGAGAGGTTGGGCTCCTTAATAATAAGTTTAACCCCTAAGTGCGGCAAAAATCAAAACAGCACCATAAAACACTGTGCAAACCACGAATGCTATGAGATCTAAGCTGCAGGTTTTGGAGTGTGTCTTCCAGCATTCATTGGCTAAATTAATTGCCTTCAGTTCTGACTGTTAGAGATGCTGAGGGCAAGCTTCAGGATTTAAGGTAACAGTAATGGTGCAGAACAGGATTTTTCTTTTGCTCTTAAGCTTTCTTATTCTCAAGACAAAAACTCCTTCAGCCAACTGTATTGCAAAGTGAGAAAACTTGCATCTGCAAGAAGAATTTGATTCCTTTGAAAATTAAGTTCAGACATGTATATTAATAGGAAGCCACACCAGCACAAAGCTTGGGAGACATTGCTCTTCCAGTTTTGTCACAGATCATTGAGCAGGCTATTCTTTTGTGTTCTGCTGCTGCTGAAGTGCATTTTTTTTCCTTGCAGCTTTAAAGACCCTGCAACCCTGCCAGGTTCAAGCTGACTCCATAGGCTTCAGCAGCTGGGCCTTCTATTGCAGCTCCTCCTGAAGGGTCAACCTTATCTAGTGCCCTGCAGGAGATTTCGCTCTTGTTATCAGAAAGTGTATGCAGCACCACAATTCAGTCTTCTAAATCAAAACCAATTGTCAGCAGACAAAGAACAGCCAGGCCTCCTTTGTTATAATCCAGATTCCTGCAATCGTGAATCTTAGGCCTCTCCTTTCTTGGAGCAAACCTTGCTTGACCCAAGCAAATGGAAGCCTTTTACTGGGAAGGAGCAAACCTGCAGCTCCTATACCCCGCTGCTGTCTCTGTGTCCTCTTACCAGTTTGTCAAGTCGGCTTTCTAACAAAGCCAAATCCCTTTGCTTCAGCTCCCCTGCCTCAAGGATCATTGCTCAGTTACTACGGGTGTGGCTGTTCACCTTGCCAGACCCATGCCTCCTGGTCCTCCTTACTTGTGAGCTTAGCCAAGGAGCTTGGTGGTTAACTCTGCCATGACTGCTCTGTCTCCAGTTAACTTTTCTGCATCTGGGTATCCTCCAGTGATGAAGTTCATGGATAGAATACACTACCATGTTATTTTTATATTAGGTGGGTATCTAGTATAGCAAAGGGTCTCTTAAGAAGACAGGTAATAATGGAAGTTATCCAAAATCCCTCAGATGATTTCTGTACTCCCGTCCTTCCGCACTATCCCTGCTTCTGCCTTCTTCCTTCAAATACCTGCTTGGATAGTTGAATTTCCTTTATGAATTGCTTCTATACCCTAACCTAAGAAGATGCAGCTCTATTATAATGACTTCAATGCCTCCAACAAGAGTTAAATGCAATGTAAGGAAAACGTGGGCAGAAAAGTGCCACCTAGAGGGATTTGCAGTTCAGGTGTTAAGATGCATAATACTCCTTGGAAGTATTTGTATGGTCTCTTTCTAGGAAGGCATTTTTTTGCCTGCACCTGCTGTCACTTGTTTCTTTCAGTATCAGTGCAACATCCAGCCAAGCACTCTCCTGCCTGAGGATTGCAAGGGGATTGTTTGCTCCTGGATGAGAAGTGCTGGAAATGGTTATGCAGCTCTTCTTGTGCAGAAGAATCCTCTGTGACACTGCCAAAGGTCCAAAGGGCATGCCTGATTGCTGACTGTAAGGTGCCAACATAAAACTCATGCAGTACCTACCTACCTGTCATCAGGAATGAACCTCAGTAATTCCTAACAGCCACACTGTTGGGCTTCTTGATATTGCCTCCTTTTACTCTTCCCTCCATATATGTTCTGTCCATCCCAGGTAAAGCAACCTCAACCAGGACCTCCCTTGCTTTATTCAAGCCTCTGTTGTTGTTTTTTCCCTTGTATCCCAAACAAAAGTGAAGATGTACTGCCCAGCTAAAGCTAAAAACTAAGGTTATCTACTAAACCAAGTTTTTCTAGACTCCTAAGTAAACTAATCAACCAGGTACTGAAAAGTGGACAAGGTTTCTTTCTCATGGCCTGAAAGGTAACACCAGGAGCATTGAGAAGTTACGTAGAGGTGGTGGAAGCAGATGCCATGTGGATATTGATGTTCCCAGGTCACCAGCAGATGGAAGCCTGGGGAGGTATGCAGGCAAAAGAAGTATGTCTCTTCTTCAGTAAACAAGCAAAAGCCATGCTGGTATTCAGGGAAGTTAAAAAGGTTATATGAGATCTGTGGCATGGGTGTGTGAGGTATTTTTAAGTGCTGATTTTTTTAAGCTTTAGCTCTCCCCTAACCCCAGCATCCCTCTGTTCTGCTCACTGCCTCTTCCCTGTTGTCTCTCAAGGGCAATAGTGGTGTTACCATGAGCAACATCTTGCAGCATCTGGGAGAAATGAAGTGATATAGCCAAGGACGTTTTTTCCCCTTCTCTTTAAGGCAGAAAATGCTTGCTATGTGGAAGCTTGGTTTTGCACTAATTAATATTTTATTTTAACCCAAATCTGGGCTAAATAGCTATGATATATTAAAATACACTTGACTCAACCAAGGAGTTAATGGGACGTACCTGACTGACAGTGGGGCCTGAGCTCTGCCTCTTGGTAGCACAGGACTTACCTCTGTGGAATTTCTTAGTACTCCTAGCCCAAAATGGTCCCAGGAGGTGAGCAGGTTATTGGCATTCATCATTACTTACCTTTTCTGCAGGGAACTTTCATAAATTAAATGGGGGGGCACTGGTTAATGCAAAATGGCCTTTATGGTAACAATGTCTTGGAACTGATTTCACCCTGTATTACAGCCATAATTTTCTGTTCTCATTTTCCCTGCAGTGTAAATAATGTCTATTGTAAATCTGCATCACTCACTGGAACTATGTCACTTTATCCTGACTGGAGACCTGGCCCATTAGTTTTTTGCAACAACGCACATCCTATATTTTCGTAAATATGTAAATGTGCTAGGCTAATTTTGCAGAGTAGGAGCACCTGAATGTTTGCATTCCTGGTAATTGTTTAATTTGAAGTGATATTTTTATAGCATAAACTTTCCTTTTGGTTTGAGGGCTCTTGAAAGCTGAAATAGGGAGAAATGTGTAAATTGTGTTACTGCAAACTAGCTAGCTGTTCAGGTGTGTTTTCTTGGAATTGAAGTGCAGTGCTCTGATGTATTGTGCCAGGTCTGGCATGTGTGCACACATACATGAAGTAACCTTTTACAAGAAGGTGCTGTGATATGTTTGTAAACTCAATGACAGCGCTGAGATGAGATTCATGAATACAGTGTCAGTAGTTGCAGGTGAATGGGTGTGTGTTTGCATGTGTGTGTGCTTCTAAGCCAGCTTCTTAGTACCTTTCAGTTGTTGTACTTCAACTGAGGCCAGTGAAGCAATGACAGTTTGTACCTTCTGAGTATCCAGCCCTGTTTGGACTCACAGGTTGGACACGTTCTTCCCTGGAAAGATGGTTATCTGTGCATTTCTATACTGTCCTTTACAGCATTTCTCTGAGGTGCTGTAGTTGGGTGCCTTCATCTGTTAGAGATGCTTGTTTTCAAACCAGAGACAGTTTTAGCATCTGACAAAAGATAGCTCTAAGTTTCACCATTAGTTCAGTTTAAGGGAAAAAGAAAAAAAGAAATGCCACAACCTATCCCATGTAGGTAGGGCTGGGGAGGGAAATACCTCTTTGTTTTTGTAGATGGAAGCTTACACTGCAGGTTGACATTCCAGCAATATTAACTTCATTAAGGCAGGAATGCAGTGCTGCATTCTTGCACAGGAGGGAGGAAGATGAGGAGTATGCTGGGTTGGTGAGGAGTGGGACCCTCAGGGGGAGCTGATACATCAGGGTGTCCTCCTTTTTCTCTTTCAGCCTGGCTTATTCTTGGGGTTTATGTGCACCTCTCAGGCACAATAATGACCTAGAGTACCCAGGCTTGGCATCTGGGCCCTCCCAGAGTCATATTTCTCTAACCTAATTAATACAACGGAGATAAATATGCGGGTTTCCTGCCTTCTTTACCAGATGGCTGCTAAACACTGTGGTGCCAGCAGAACCAATACAGGCTTTACCCAACACCACCATGCCGTCAGGAGCAGCCCCCTTCCCACTGCAGGAGCTCCACAGTGAAGCAAGAACCCTGCCCTGGGACTGCTGAAGCCCAGGAAGGGATTGGGTGCCATGCTTGTGTTAGGTCACTCCTGTTGCTTGCCATGCAATTGCTTGCTAATGAGCTTTTATTTACTTTTAAAGAAAAAAATTTAGAGAGAGATGCTTATCAGCTTGGCAGCTGTCAAGGAACAGAGACAAGTCCAAGAGACGGACCAAACGCATCTCTCACTGATTAGGACTTCTATCAGCCTTTTCAAGGCAGCTTTATCTGATCTTAATGGACTTAGAGAAGCAAGGGTTTTGGGCCAGCAGAGCCTTCCAGCCACCCTGTCTTACAAGCAGAAGTGAAGAGGCAGATACAAGATACAGTCTCTGTGATGCTAAAACGTCTTCTCCTTACTTGTCAGAATAGGAAAGCAACTTCTATATCACCTTGTGTGCTGCAGCACTTAAATTCCCACCACTAAGATTTTCAGGATTTCTATACAGCAATTTCAATAGTGCTGTTAAATATTATGTTGTATACGTATGTGACATTAAGCAATGTAGCAAACAAAAGTGTAATTATATTAAAATTACAGCTGCAGTCAGCACAATGCAGGAAAGACTGTAGAGGTAAAACCAGGACATTTTTGGGATTGTCCTCTTCTTTTTTTTGTCCAGTGTTACTGGTATTTTACACAAGGTTTCCTGTTAGTGTGCTGTGTGGACAAATTCTGGCTAGCACCAGGTGTTGTTTCTCCCATTTGAGATGGGAGCTGAAGGAAGTGGTGATAGGGCGGTTGTTTTGCTTGCTTGGTTTGTTGGTTTTTTTGGGTTCGTTTGTTGTTTTGTTTGATTTTGATTTTTTTTTTTTTTTTTTTTTGAAAGCTTGCAAATGAAGTATTTGCTGTATCTGCCCCTGTAAAGAACCGAAGAATGTTCTGGGAGGATGGCTGTGAGGTAGCCCAGAGACCCCATGAATACCTGCTGTAATGCTGGCCTCTGCCAGTCCTTCATCTGCTGTACAGACATGAGTGCAGGCCCTCAGTTGGTTGTAAATCTCATTAGGAAAAAAATCACCTCTCTTATTCCCTTCCTTCTTTTTGTTTGACATCAGAAAGCAAAAGCCAAAGCTTGGAAATTTGGGTTAGTCTTCAGGGAGAGAGGGTTGTTCTGTGGAAGGTTTGGGGCTTTTTTCTCCATCCCCTTTCATGTCTAAGGAACAATCACTTCAACTTGGCACTTATGTCATCTGTCAAAACACTTTGCTGGGCAAAACCAAAGAGTAGAGGGACTGGTCAGGTGAATGACCTCAGCTGGCATTGCCACTGAAGCCTGAAACACCCACTGGGGTTTTTTTTAAGAGACTCGAGAAGACTATGGGAAAAAATCTTTCATTGGTTGAGTTGCTTGGATTTGATAATTGGTAAGCAGTGTTACAAAACACTGGCTTTGAAAGAGCTTTGTGCTGCTTTCAAGGTGATGTGCTGTTCAGGCTGTCTATTGTTCACCCTTACCTGGGTGGAGAGCAAGTCCTGGTCCTTTGAGGCAGGCCAGGTTTCCCTTCATTTTATTAATCTTTTTGCCCTATGAAAGAAGGTGGGTGTGAACCTGAGACATCAGACCTTCTGAGGAGGCTGTTTAAGTTTGGTCATTCCCCTCACCATTTCAGAGGATCCCATTCACATGTAGAGGATGAAACCTGTCAGACACCCGACTCTGTCCACTTGCTTATGTCACATTGGACCATGGCGCTACATGATGGCAGAGTGGAAGTTTGAGTAGCGCTTGCTTGTTAGTAATAATAAAAAACCTGGATCTGCTAAACTGACAGTACAATTAGCTTGGTAAGCTGATGTTTCCTTTCTGTAAGTGAATTCCTGCTTATAGAGCAATAAGTCTGCATTTCTGGCTAAGGTGTTCAAGAAACTTCAGCTCAGCATCTCTTGATTCAAGATGTAGCTGACCTTCCTTCCACACTGTCTGGAGTAGTACATGTTTTTTAAGAGACTTGGGGCCTTTTTTCCCTGCCCTGTCTATTCCCTGGTCAGTTTTGGTTTAAAGTGTATTGCTTGGAAACAACTTGTATAGTCAACTGAGTATTTAATGATTAATAATTTCTAATTCTTTAGTGTTAAATGCTTTTTCCTCTTGTCTTGCAGATAATGAATATGTTTTTATAGACCTGGAACAGAAGCTTAGCAAATACTTCTCAAAGGAATGGAAGAAAGAGACCACCAAAGTAAGACATGTTTAATTTTGGAAGCCACTGCTTTGGGATTGGGCTGCACAGTGGAATGAAAGCCTTTAAACTAAGGTCTGCAAAGCATTTCTTGAAGATGCTTGAATGCTGTTCAGTAGCAAGATGCAGTGACTTGCGCATGCCTGTACTATTAATCAAAAGAGTGAAACAGCCCATTACACCACTTTATCTGAGCAATAGTAACCACACAGTTGTTGCTTAGCTGCTACAGGAGGCCAGTTGGTCAGTCTTCCTTTTGAACTTAGTCGAGCCTGCAGAGAGTTAGGAAACCTTATTGTTATCCTTAAGCAAAACAGCCTAAAATGGCATTTTGTGACGAACCTGATATGAGGATGAGGGCTGGAGCTGTCACTCTTCCGGACTACATGCAAAAGGACAGTGGAGTGAGAAAGAGAATATTTTGGTTGAGAAGTCTTAGCTCTTTGAGGCTAGCCAGCCCTGTCAAGGGAGAGGAAAAACTATGTAAAATGAAGGCAAGCCTATGTAGTTGTTTAGTGCCAGCCATTCAGACATGATAATGCCTGGTTTTGTGTGTCATTATTAGAGGAGCTGCAGCCTAGAATGAGGTGTAGTATGCAATTACATTCAGATGTCTTAATTAGCTCATTATGGCTTTTTCCACCTTCCTTAAGGGTTTTCTTATGCAGAGTAGGCACGCTTGACATTTCTACTTCTTAGAGAAGTTTGCAGATGACTAGTGAGATTCAGGGATCTCTCTTGTCCCATGCTGCTTCTCCCATACAAGTGAGGCTTACTTCAAAGACAGCTGCCAGTGGTGTGGTGGGCTGTCTGTCCAGCCAGTGAGAGTTTTCTGAGGCGGGTGTTTCTGGTCACCTTGGGATGGGATACACTTTATGGCTGCTTTGAGGCTGGATTCTTGCATCACTTCTAAAGTCAGGGTGAATCATAAAAGGCTGAATGAGTTGCCATTGGCAGTATGGCAGCCTGAGAGCAGCTAGGCTGCTGAACAGGGTTAGCAGACAGGCAATTAATTCCTATGAAAAGGTTTCAGGTGGAAAGCCCAGTCCAGCTAATAAAATAGGGTGACTATGAGCAAGTTCCAGAAATAAAATGTAAATATTCGCACAATGATCTCCGCATCAAATGTGCACATCGTGCCATGTACCTTGTTCCAGTGAGATGAGTCTGAGCAGCAAAGCTGCCTGTGTGAGCAATGTTACCCATATGAACATTAAAGTAGTGAGTAAAAGGAAAGAAAGATGAGGTACTACAATAAGGTGTTCCTTTCCCCCCCCTTTTTATTTTTTTCCTTTTCTTTTTTTCCTCTCCTGTTCAAACACACCTTTAAGCCTGAAAGGTAGGCTGTAGTTAAAACAACAACAGAACTCTGGCTGGCTTTCTTCTAACAGACATCTTCAGTGCAAAACAGACATCACTGTCTCCTTTCGGTCTGTGGCTGCAGGAAGGGGTGAATAACTAAACATTAACCCTGCCAAACAAAAGGCGAGAACTTACTATCAGGCTGGTGCGCCTCGGCCTCAGGCGGTCCATGCTGAGTGCGGCAGCGCTTGTGTCCCCGCAGAGCGATGTGGTGCGGGCGCAGAGGGAGCTGCTTGCTCCTGGGTGTGCCCTGGAGACGCCGCAGCCGCGCCAGCGTGGCACGCTGGCTGCCCCGCCGCCTCGCCCGGCGCTTGCAGGGAGCCCCTGTTAAACTTGCTGTGTTCAGCGCTAATGCGTCTGCGGCGCTGCCAGGTGCTGAGCTAGGTAACTCTGGGCCAGGCTGGGCATCCCCAGGCTACGCTGGGACTCTTTCTGTACCTGCTCATCCCCACCCCCTCACCCCAGTGTCTTCTGCCCTCCCGAGGGTCTTTTACCATTCAGCTTGTCTTCTTTTGTGATGCCTTATTGTGGTGAGCCTCCAAGAGAGTCAGGTCCCCCCCTAATACTTGCTATGTGTAGAAAATGAAAAGCAGTATGGGGAGAGAGCTTTGGAGGAGAAAATGTTGCCAGATGGGGCAACAGAAATTTTGGATGCTCTGTGTTATTTAACTTACATTCTGTCTCTGCTCTAGGGAACAGAGAAATTCAGCCCTCCTTTTGTTGCATTCTTCAGAGTACAATACTATGTAGAAAATGGAAGAGTAATAAGGTAAGTTTCCTTCTGTGGTACTTATTGTGCTTTGAATTATTCACTGTGTTCTTAAAAGGCAAGAAAAAAGAATGTTACTTTGTTAAACTCATCTCTATGAGCTCACAGAAATAAACTTTAAAAAAATGCACTTGATGCTTGTTTTTTTTTTTTTTTAAAGACTGTCACAGAATTCCTCACCCAGCCATGAATGTTTTATCCTTGACTCATACTCCTTATCCCTAGGAAACTTGTGACTACTTTTCCATCTGTGTATGGAGAGTAGGTCGAATGATGACAGTATCAAACTACGATTGATACTTTTGCTTGCATCTTTTGGTTGTATGAAAAGCATCAGATGAATATACCAAAAATAGCTATTTCTACTCCAGAACACGTGCTAATAATTTTGCATCTGTCTGTATCACAGAGCAGTGCCCTGTGTAGTTTACTCTTGGAGATGGACTTCTGTAAATGGACAAAAGAAATCATCTCAAGTTAGAGTTTTGGATTTGCAGTCCATTCACATGGAATATGGGCTGCACTGAAAACACCACCACCCTCACCCACAGCACAGAACAAAGGATGAGGTAGTTAGAAGTGAACAACTGACAGAGTTAATTTGCATCAGCACTTCTGACGTGGCTGTGACCCTGGGGCAAGCCGAGAGCTGGGATCATTTGGGTGGATTAAAATCCTTACCAAATTTTTGGCGTTTGTTCTCGTCTTGAACAAAGCTTGGTGGTTTTTTGTTTTTCTCTTTCCATAGTCTCTCGTTTTGGATACAGGGGAGTCTTTCTTCTGGAGTCTGTTTGGCTGTTAAGTGTTTTTCATTTAGTTTTGCTTTTAGGTACAAAGAGAGATTGCATATCATTCCACCACCCCCAACGTACATATCCTTTAGCATTGTAAGCAACTTTCTCTTGCACTACTAATTTAAGTGGAGAGGTTTGTGGAGCCATGCAGGGGTAGTTACGTGGCCGCTTCAGACTTAGACACATAAACACACACTTTTATAAGCAGACTGTAGTGTCCAGCACCTCATCATGTTACATGTCAGCAGCCTGCTTCCCATGAGCTCTTACAGTGTGTGTGTGTGGGAGGTGTGCAGGTTATCAATGCTACGAGATAGTTACGCCTTATCAGACTCTGCCTGTTTATCAGCTTGAGGAAGAAGACAAAAACAAGCCCAAGGCTCCTCTCTCTTTTGATCTATCTTGCAGGGAATTAGCTGTTGAAAAGTACCTTGAGCCTAAGGCAAGGTGAAATGAAAAAGCAGTGCCAGGTTTATAGGGGAAAGGAGGACAGGTGTGCAAGAAACAGGACTGGGATTCGAGGGAGTTAACTTTTCTTACTGCTACAGGCTTTCCAGAGAAACAGAAGTTCTTGATGTAGTCTGTCTCTAAAACAGGTGTGACATGATTTTTCTTTCATCTGCCTTCTGCCCTAACTTTTTAGATCTTATACTTCTTAAGGTAGAAGCTACCATTTCCCATGTTTGTACAACACTTAGTGGGATAAGACCATGATCTTGGCTTTCTGCTCCCTGAATACATGCAAATCTGTCGGGTGGCATTGGCACATATCAGGGACGTCAAAGTTTAATCCTTTGTCTCAGAAGGAAGATGTGTTTGAGTGGACTTATCTGAGCCTGAACATTCTTCTTCAAGTGAATTTGCCTTTGTGTCTTGCAGCGATAAGGTGGCACGGCAGCTCTACTACTGCCATCTCAAAGAGCAAGTACTTATGTCTCGGTGCAACCACAAAGAAGAAATCTACTTCTTGCTGGCTGCCTACAGCTTACAGGCAGACTTGGGCAACTACAGGGAGAAGGTCCATGCTGGCAAATATTTTGAACCTCAGGCTTATTTCCCGCAATGGGTAAGTTCTGGGGGATCTTTCTGTCAACAGGTTCTGCACGCAGCAGGAGCTATATCAAAGTGGCACACAACTTCCCCAACTCCCAGGCAGAGTGATCAGGCAGAGTGGTAGATCCTTACCCTGAATTTCCCTCAGGAGGTATCTCCTCCCTTACCGCTGGATGTAGGTGCCCATTCCTCCTGGGCTCACTTGTCAGTGAGGTGGGTGGTGTGTCTGTGTGTACCCTTCCTTGTTGAGGGAACGTGTTGGTGTCAAATTAATAACTCCTGACGGTGTGGCTGTCTTTGTTTAATTCTTCTGTGCCTTAAAGGGTTGTGTGTTTGCAATGGTACATCAGCAAGATCTGCACAACCTAAAGTCTGCAGAAAACCTCAGGGCTGTGAAGCCAAGTCCATTGCCCTTTGTTCTTAGCTCTGTAATGCTTACCTTTGGGATAGATAGACCTAAACACTAAAGGGTAGTACTGCTGTACAGTGCCTCCGGTGCTTGCTTTGTCATTAATTTCTGGCTCAATTGCAGTAGGAGAAAAGGGAAGGGCCTGGAAATGGGTTTGTGTGTTTGCTTATAAGCATGGGCATGTGAGATTGTGGCCTTCAAGACTTACAAACATCTTAAAAAGCCAAGATTTGGTTTAGTTGTCAAATGAAGGCAAATCAGCTAAGACTTTGTCAGACCTGGTTACCTGCAAAGAGTTCTCCATTTGTGGTGAAAAGTCAAGAAAACTATTGATAAAACACCTTAGTGTCCATTAAAAATGTAAAGGAAAGCTAGCTTTGATACAGACACATTACTGTAACTTCTCATGACATCTGCTGGAGCAGAATGTTCCCTGAGACCTGGACAGACCTTCCTCTGCAACCTGATGTAGTTCTGGAGTCCTCTTCTCTTCTGTGATAGCAGACTTTAGCCCAATTCATGCCTTGGGATAGCTGTTGAAAAGCCCGGATGCCTCTGGTAGTTGGCTGCTTGTGAGGTGCATGTCCCCTGAAAGGTGGCACTGTCCTCTGCATTGAGGAGAAGATTCAGAGCAGTGACAAGAATTGCACTGCGGAAGTAAGGCTGGCAAAGTCTCTTTTATGCACGAGTCCCATCCGGCCCACCTTGCTGGGCAGAAATGTGCCGTTCTCCCAGGCATGAGGTCTTCATCCCATGCCATTCTTTGCTATGCGGTGCCTTGCGGGACGTAGCCAATAAAAGGCCTGAAAAGGTGCATCTCATGTGTGCCCTTTCTGGGACAGTTAAAAGCCTTATGACAGACTCGCTCATCTGGCAAACTCTGCAAAGGCCAAGGCAGAGCCTGGCTCACCTGCGCTGAGCCACAACCCCAAGCAAGTATGTGAATGATTTATTACATCACTGCAAAGAATAAAATCTGGCAGGCATGGGGACGCTTCTCTCCCTGGCCCCGGGCTCCTGTGGGGAGATACTGAGCAATCTTCACCTCCAACGCAATCTCTTCCTCTAACACGTGCTTGAGATCATTTGGCTGAGGGCTGCCCCAAGCCCTGTGCTAGTGAGGAGAGGCAGTGCTGCCCTGGGGTGGTCAACCCAGCTTTGAACTGTGGAGCTGGTGCATCTCTTTCTGCTGACGTTGCACAGCTAATGGCATCGATGTTGTTCTCCACCGGGCCCAGCCTTCCGCGTGGGAGGACAACTAATCTGGCAATGCGTGCAGAGGAGGGCAGAAGTGTTACTCAACAAGGGGCTTTGTATAAAATGGAATTGGGAACTGGGTGGTGATGAGGTCTGGGTGTGTTGAGACAGGGCAGATTCTTACTGGGGGGATGTTCTCCCCTTACCTGGTGAGATCTAGTTTAAAATACTTCCAGTGGTGGAGGATTTTGTGAAGTGAGTTCAACCAACTCTCCTTTTAGATGTAACTGCTGCTTGCGGCCTGGAAGGGGCCAGTCTGGCACAGGAGGGTGTGTGGGCAAGCATGGAAACTGGGCACTGCTCTTGCACGGTAGGAGTGTAAGGCCTAGTGTGGGGTTTTCTACTGCTTAGCAAAGCCACATGCCTGCCAACCACTCCCAGCAGATTAAAAAAAAATGCCTTGAGATAGCGTTATCCACCCCTTTGAGGGTGAAAATGCTAAATAAGCCTAATGATGTAGTTTCTGGTCTTAAAAGGGCCGCATAGCCTTTTTGCAGTGTTTGGAGATGTTGCTGTTGATTGTGTTGGCATGCGGAGCAGTATTTGTTGTCTGTCTATAAGCATTTATGGATGCCAAGAGTCAGAAAAACTAATTCCGGTACGGAAAAATCAAAAGAGCTGATGTGACCCCTGCAGACGTGGTCTGTTAATGATTTTGCTGTCTAGAATCTGTTTGGAGATACCAGTATCATCTGGGCTGCTTTAAATGTTTATCCTCTCGAGAGGTAGAGGTGAATGTGGACTAACATCTTGAGGGACTGTATGAACCTCCTCCACCTCCAGCCTCTGTCTGCTTTGCTGTTGATCAACAGCTGCCTCCCATGGGGACTGCTGAAGAGTTGCTGACCTGTTTGTTTTCTTTGTGGCTTAGATAATTGCGAAGAGGGGGAGCGACTACATCTTGAAACATGCCCCAGAGATGCACCGGGAACAGCAAGGGTTGAGCGCTAAGGAAGCAGTGCTGAAGTTCATTAAGGAGTCCTGCCTGCTGGAAGATGTGCCTGTCCACTTCTACAGGCTGCAGAAGGTTAAACAAAGAGCTTCTTATTTTGAACTTCTCTCCCATTATTAATTGGGTACACTCTTGCATTTTCAATCCCTGTTTATTTGAGGGACAGTTGCCTCTGATTCAGAGAGGCCAAATGAGTGTAAAATGTTCAGCCAGTGAGGCCTGTCTCCACAAATAAATCTTTTGCAAATACACAGGTATAGCTGGAATCTAGTTTTGTTCCTCAGCCAAGAAACTGGCCACAAGAATCTCAAAATTTAACTTTTGCCCCTACCCATCAGTAGACTCACACCAGGGAAATCTATTGAAATGGTGACAAGAGGTGAACCAGCTTTCACATAAATGCCATGTAATAACTGAAGGTGACACTGAATCAACCCGACTTTCTTACTTCCCTCCCCCTTCAACCCTGTTAGAGTGGCTGTTGTTTTTTTCAGCCCTATGTCAGTTTTTGGATTTCTGGATTGTTGATTGCACCTGAGTCTTAGACTCCCTATCCAAGCCTACTTAAACAGAATGTGCTTCATTTTAACATGCTAAGAGAGTTTAGGTCTAGAAATAGGACTAAAAAGAAGTTTTCTGTTCCACTTAGGTGCGTGAAACCTGCTCATGCAATTAATGGCTTGGACCTTTTTTTTGCAAAAGGAGATAATCCACTTCATCAGAATCATAATTAAACTTCTTGGTTGGTTGTGCTCGGTGGGATTTATGTTTGAGAAGTATCCTTGTCCTTTGATGAGATCTAGCAGCTCTGGTTACTGGAGAAATGTGCGTTTTCTGGAGGAAATAAATTCCAGTTTGGCCTGTAGTCCAGGCTTAGTTTCAGTTCCTTGCAAACCATAACCCTACCTCTCCTCTGATTTGATTCTAATGCTGTTAATGATGCAGTCATAAAAGGATTGGTTACACTTGAATGCCATAAGAAATCCAGCTGGCAGGACATGATACAATTTACATCCAAAAGCACCAGGTCTGTGAAATTGGTTGCTCCTATTGTCCAAACTCCTGTCAGACTCGAACTTACATTTTATGCATTGCTAACTTCTTCATATGTTGTCTTATCCACAATGTGCTATTCTTCCTGCTGTGTGACACAGTTATCTTGCCTTATGATGAGAGATCCTCCTCCTGGTTGATCTGGGTCACAAAGCTCCCAGTTGAGTGTGCAGGGCTGCCAGGTGAAGCTGTTGGTGTGCTGGCTGCCCTGAGATTTCAAAAGCAGTCAACTTCATCTTACACCCTCCTAGTGGCTGCTACTAAGGTCTGGAACTATGAAGAAAACCCCACACTAAGCCCTGTATCTGTCCTTCAGGCCCATTTACAAAGCTCTTTTCCCATAGGAGGCAGAAAGCATTTCTTAGTGACTTTAAACTGGAGACATGGATTGTACCAGGGGCAAAGGGTGAGGTCATGTGATGGCATGAGGCTTGCATCTTGACAAGCCAGATGAGGAGAGAAAGTTTTAATGTAAAGTTTGAGCTCTGTGAGCCCATAAATTTTTAGCCTAAAATTTCTTTTCTCCTGCTGCTTCTAGCAAGAAAAGTCTGTTTTTCCCTTGCTAACTCTGCCATGCCAGGAGACACTGAAAAGAACTAGTTTAAGGTACTTTTTGGTCTTCAAGCAAAGGAAACTCATTAGAGACTGAGTATGTCATACCAAGATACAGCATAAGGTAAAACAAGACGGTACTGCAACCCAACCGCAAATATTTTAAATGACGTGCTCCCAACAGTGAGATCAAAAGATTAGAAGGAAAGTCCCTGTAACTCTGAGCATTGATTAGCTCCCTTCTGGCCAAAGGGCACCTAAGGTCCAGCAAATACCTGGATGGTAAGAGCAATACCTCTGTTTTGGGCTCTGTCACCTGAAGAGTGAGAGTGGTGCGTGCTCCTGGGCACATCAGAGACAGTGTGTGGTAGTGAGAGGTTACAAAGTACTTCTGAGAGCAGAGATTGTCCATGCCCTCAAATGGCTAAAGCTACAGGCTTGTCTGCCCAGGGCAGCTAGGGCGTACGCTGGTGAAATGCTTGAGTCACCCAGCACGAGGGGATTTTAGGTGTAGATTTTTAGGGGTCAATAAGGCAAGGTGCAGTTTACAAATACAATAAAAACCAAATGAGCTGATGGCATCTGCCTGATGAGGAGTCCTGCTACCTCTCCTGCAGTAGGTGCCAGAAAAAGAGGGTGGTCTTTGTAGATTAACCTTTGACTCCAGACCCTTCTGTTCTTTTAGGATAAGAAGGAGGATCGCCCGACAGTTATCCTGGGCCTGACCCTGAGAGGAATGCACATCTATCAGGTAACAGACTGTTATGAAAGCCTTCTGGTGTAGCATTAACTCTGCCCAGCTCCCCTGTCCTCCCCCCTGCTGCAGATCCTCTGCCTCCCCTGTGAGCACCAGGCTCTGCATATCTCGCATTCTTGGTTGTTTGCAAATTCTTTGCACATTGATGACTCCACCCTGTACCTGCCAGTCCTGTGTCACTCCGAGTTTGATGTGTTGCAGGAGGTGAATCACGTTCGCCAGCTCCTCTATGACTTTCCCTGGTCACACATTGGGAAGCTTGCATTTCTGGTGAGTATGATGGAACAGAGGCCACCTGGCAGCAGGCTGCCAACCTGAGAGTTGGCAAAGCTGTTGGCCTGCTCACACTGACCGTGTCAACTCCTGTTACTCGTACATCCAAGACTGCTGCTGTCTCTGGTAGCTCTGTGGTTGAAAACACACTTTTGCTCATTTCAGTGGCATCTCTCCTCTTCATGCAGGGGAAAAAATTTGAGATCCAGCCAGATGGTTTGCCTTCTGCACGGAAACTGGTTTACTACACGGGTTGCCCCTTCAGGTCACGGCACTTGCTGCAGCTCCTCAGCAACAGCCACCGTCTCTTTCTGAATATCCAGCCAGTGTTGAAGCAAATCCAGAAACTGGAGGAGGCTGAAGGTATGTGATGGAAAAGCAGGGAACCTTGGTAAGAGGAAGAGTACAACATGTTAGGCACTCCTGTTGCTTCACGGTGGCTGCTTCCTATGTAATTAATGGTGTTTCTGCCTTATCAGGAAGCCAGTGAGAGAAATAGAGGTGTTAGATATGGTTCAGGTCCATTACTGGGAAGCATTTATGGCTCTCACATTGCTAGACTGTGGTCAGAAAGTGTGTGTGTGTGAGGGTAGTAGAGGGGTAATAACTCTCTTTAAGAGAAGACCCATGCTTTCTGTGTGCCCAATTTGTGCATATTTGACACAGGCCTCTCAGTACAATTATTTTATCATAGAATGGCTTGAATTGGAAGAGACTTTAAAGATGGGGTAGTTCCAACCCCCCTGGTCATGGGCAGGGACACCTCCCACTAGACCAGGTTGCTCAAAGCCTCGTCCAGCCTGGTCTTAAATACTTCCAGGGATCAAATTTTAAATAAAATTTTGAATGAAAGCTTTCCAGTAGAGTAAGAGCTCCCTGTGTTCAAGCAGCAGTACAAGCTGTGAGCTGTGTCTTAAAGTTTTAGTGCCCTTTACTAAACACTGCACACAATTTAGAGTCCGACAGTGGAGAGCTAGGCATTGCAGATGCCAGAAACAGCTTAAGAGATCAGGGCTCCCCAAATTTGTCTTTTCTGTTGGGGTCTCTTCTCTGTAGGAACAGTGATTTGAATTCTGATAGTCCCTTGTATCCTAGGCAAACTTCAGTCATTTTATCACTTCTCAGCTTGCCCCTTTCCATTTTCTAGTACTACAAGCTGCGTCTCCAACTTCTCAGCCTACTTTTCCCTAGTGACTTTTTAACACCTTTCTTAAGTCTTCTGGTGGAGGATTTTCCCTCCCCCCAGCCCCCCAATTTCTTTCCTGGGTGCCATTCCCTTCATTCTCCATTCATACATTTCTCTGTCTCTGGGGTTTGTAAGCCTTGTATCATTAACTTCAAGGTCAGTAGAAGTCAGCCAGCAATAGCTGATCCTCTTGTCTGAGGACACAGGTTGATGACTCCTAGAGCTGTGTTTGTTCAGTAGCTGCAGCAGCTGTTTCTTAATTGTCAGGTTGTGCCGATCCCAGAACTTACTGATTCTTTTCCCTACCCTTCCTTTGGCCTTGACTAAAGTTCCCACTGGTTTCTGTCTTCTTTCTTCCTCAGAGAAGAAGCGCTACCGGGAGTCCTATATCAGTGATACGCTAGAGATGGACCTGGACCCGTGCGATAAGAACTCGCGCGGGAGCAGCGAGGGCAGCCAGAGGGACAACCGTCTCTCACGCCAGTCCACAGGGAGTCACGGCAGCTCCCACACATCAGGCATCGAAGCTGACTCCAGGCACCGAGTGTCGGTGGAAATGTCAGTGGATGAGCCCTTCAGCATTGACCGGGTGCACAGGAAGGAGAAATCCTGCAGCTCAACCATCAGCTATGGTAGCTCTGGCATTGACAGTGGCAGCAAAGGGCGGGCTGAAGACGACTCTCAGGATGATGGTAAAGAATGCAGGGACACTTCTCAGCCCGCTTTTGCCGCCTCCTGCAGGAGAATGGGGAGTAAGAGAATATAAAGCAGCTTGGAGCAGAAGCATAATGTTAACCCTTCTTCTGCTGCTCTCTTCCTCCTAGAGCTTGAGTTGGCAGTAGATGAGCCAGAGGAGGTGCCTGTAGATGAGCCTTTAGAGGGAGACCAGATAGAGGCTACTGTGGGAGAATCTGTTGAATCTCTTCCTCTAGATGCTGCTAGCTGCCAAGGTGAGACAGCTTTCTGCTACTTCTCAGTGCTTTTCTTTAGGCTCTAGCAACAGTCATAATCTGAGGGATCTAATAAAGTTGTATCTTCTTCCACACAACTGCAAATGCCCTGCTGCAACAGGAGTTGAAGTCAGCTCATCTAGAGGTTAAAGGCCAGCGCCCTATATTGTACAGTGCTGCTTTCCTCTGTGTTCCTCAAGGTCTCCCTTCTCCAAATTTGCCAAAGTCAATAACAAAGATATCTGAGGTAAACCTTTTGTAGTGAAGGAATTTGCTTTAAAATCTTGTATGCCACAAAACAGCCAAGAGGTTCAACCACAGATTAATGGGCTAGTCATGGGAATTAATAGGTAAAGTTTTGTGGCTTGTGATACAGGGAATGCTAGACAATGAGGTCATGCAGGATCTGTCTGGCCTCAAGACATACAGCCTTTATAGCCAAGCAAGATGGGTGAATATGCAACAAGTTGGTGAGAAGCTGTTTTCTTGAGAGTCTTATAAACATTGATTCTTAGGAGGAAAAAGGGAGTACTTGTGAGCAAAACTCCAAGAGCACTGAGAGTGCTTACTGATGTATATTTATAGGATAGCACTGCTTGAATGTGGCCTGTGAGAACAACCCCCCTATTCCACAGCCCACAAAACCTCAAACCTGCAATGCTTTTTCACTTCTTCCTTCTCTTTTGCAGCTATAAATCAGGAATCTCTGTCTGTGGTGCAAGTCACGCTAATAAAAATGAGAGGCCAAAGTGTGGACTCCCTTCACCAGGTAAGGGGAGGTGCTTGGCAGGAGGGTCTGTGCGTGGGCATTGAACCATGGTCTAGTGTAATGCAGACAACTGTAAATCAGGTGAACTGGATTTGACTCACTTTTAAATAGTGTAACCAAAACCATCTGTTGGCCTGCTACTGGTATCAGGAGTAGGATGAGAACAGCATTTGGGTCCAGAATAATATGAAGATGTTTGGAGCAACTAGCAGGGAAATTTTGCAAGCCAGCTATCATCTGACTTAGGCTTCCAGATGGGAGATGGAAAAGAAACCACTTCTAAGTTTTCACTGCAATCCATGCAGTTTGTGTGTGAGTTGCAAACTTTATCATCTTCCTGCTCCTGAAGCCAGAATGAGCTCCCATCAGACCAAAAACAAATGCTTAAGCTCTAAGTACTATTATTTGTGTGATTTATACTATGTGTGATGAAGTCTTTGTTGTCAACACTTTCTTTTCATCAAACCCTTGAGAAAAGGCAACTATATATGGTAAAATGTCATATCATAAGTTGTGCTTGAAAAAAGCTTATTAATGTGTCTTTTTAAGACCAAACAATATTTCTTTTCAAAGTATAGCTGTACCCATGGGGGTAGAAATGTTATGTGGTTTGGTTTTGGTTCTGTTTGTTTTGGTTTGGGGTTTTTTGTGGGGGGTTTTTTTGTTTGTTTTTAAACAAACCACAAACCAAATAAACAAGCCTCTACTATTTCTTCTCTCTCTAAATCCAAATTAGCCTTATCTGATAAAAGAATTTCAAAAATCTGTTCATCATTTTCCCTTTTACTCCCTGAACTTTTCTGAACAAGGACTTCAATCTGTTCTTAGGAATTTCTTCCTCTTTTTAATGTTCTTCCTGGACCCAGAAAAAAAGTAACAAGAAATGTTCACTTATAGCACTTGACGGACTATTTTGTCAAAAAGAGTTTTAAATAAAATATTTGTTATTTTTTGTCAAAGCTGAAGATCATACCATACAAATCACACTGAACTTATTAATGTATTTGAGTGGAATGACTTAGAAGTGCAAGGCAGAGAGTGGGCATCTTGCTTATAGCAACGCTTTTAACATTAATGCTTTTAACAACACATACTATTACTTGATCAGGAGGCATCTGTTTTATAAGAATGTTTCTGATCAAAACAAGACTGTCAAAGCAATTGCAAAGACCTGCCTACCACTTCAATGCATCAAATATTTGATGCATCTTTTAAAAAAAACCCCACTTTACAATACTATGTAACTGAACACTGCAAGTCTGGGTTTCCTTAGCATTGACTGTACATCGTGTGCCTGTTTCTGGGAGTGCAGCTGAGACAGAGCAGGGTTTCATCAGAGTAGTTTTTAATTCCTATCCCATGGAGGTGAGAGAAGTGATACTGGGGGGAAGCTTTCTGTGTTTCAATCTTAGTTCAAAAGTGATATTCCTGAAATCAGCCTTAGTATTAGCATGTAAAAGCTGATTATGAGGAGACAGAGCAAGAAAAAACAGGTGGGGAAGTTGGAAATGTCTCACATAGTCAGCAATTCCTCCACAGAGGCCAAGTCACTACAGCTTGTATACCAAGGCACTGCCTCTGGGAATTACTGCTGATTTGTCACTACTGTTTTCTTCACTGCTGAAAATGTTATGTAGATGAGACTGTGTGTTGCACTTAGTGAATTTTGGACACTGTAGCCCATAAGTTTGCACAGTTGGCTTCTGAACCTTCTTTTCACTAGACTTACACTAACTCTCACTGTGTTCAAGCAGTTGGGGTGATTTTTTGTTAGATGCACTTTATCCATTTGAGGATGACTGCATGGATCTGCCAAGAAGCGTCAGGTTGTTCAGATGTCAGTACCCATCCAGTGTTTTGTCTATTGTACTGGACACTGAGGACTGTGCAGATTGATCAGGATCTGGCTTGATACCGTAGGGCAGCTTAGTGAAGTTGTATTTTCTTTATGATTCACAGCTTCTTCATTAAGGTGATGTCTTCAGAAGGCTGGTGGGGCTGTTTTGAAGGAGTAGAAGAACAATTTTTTAAAACTTGTAGTATGCATAGCCAGCATCCTTAGGCTGTGTCTTTGCTGATCATTTTTATTCCCATGTGTCTTACTGAACTGGCAGGTCAGATTGCCCAAAAGCAGGAGCTGCACAGACCAGCACAGCCAGAGTTTGGATGACATCCGCCTTTACAAGCACCGGCATCCACCGCTAAGTGCCACGTTGTCTTCAGACACATCCCACAGCTACACGTTTGGCTGCAGTCTGGAGGATAAGCTGTCCATCTATGGCTGCGTTTATTCCACAGCAGACTGCAAAACCAAGTCTGCCCTGTATGGGAAGAGATCCATGAACTGTCTCTCCTTGGATCTTCTGGGAGAGGACCAGCTCCCGGAGGAGTTTGTGGTGTAATAAGATTGGAGCTCTTCCGTACCAGGAAACAAATAATGGAAATATATACCTCATTAACACATGTGATGGCTCTTGCAGGAGATGGTGAGCAGCTTTGTTATTCAACTCCATAATCAGTAAGTGGCATCGCTTCTGTAGACCTGACTACAAGGCAAATCAACTGGAGTGTAGCACTTCACATTGGAATTTGAAGTCTCTGAGCAGAAAACGGAAGTGGCCTGCACCATTAGCAGTGTCACAACTGACATAAAAACCAAAAACAGTGAACCAAAACTGATGGCTGAGCTAGTAAAGCAAACACTGTGTCTAAATGGATTTATCAGAAAGAAATTTAAAATCTGTCAGTTTATCTTCCTTTCTTTCTCTTGGGTCCATTTTTGTTAATGCTAGTGTATAGATGGCTTGGATGTCTTGAGTTTGTGCTGCTGCAACACTGCCAATGGCTGTCAGACCAGGAAATACTTTGAGCGCGTTTGGAGGGCTGTGTATGGAAGTGTCTGGTCTGTTCCTTTTGTAATGAATACAAGTTGCCTATTTACTGGAGCAAGACCTGCTGTGCCAGGAGTTTATTTCTCTTTCTTTTTGGGGTTTTTTTGTTTTTTTTTTTTTTTGCTTAGTTTTCCTTTTTA